>JAZGTK010005103.1:0-23058 GCA_036877625.1 Ambastaia sidthimunki
TTCATTCTGCTGTCATGCATCAAGATCCACTCATGCACCATTTATCACTTCAATGCTTGAATCACATTTTTTGGAGACTGAGTTCCAAACAGCAAAACTTCACATGCACATCTGAGGAACAAAATCTTCATGTTTTATCAGAAGTTAACCCGCCAGAATGTCAGTTTAACTAGATAATTTTGTTTGCCAGGTCACCTGTAACCCATGCAGCCAGTTTCAGAAGATCTCAACAAACTGTGCTCAGATTTGCCAAGAAACTAAAGTTGATTTCAGTGATTTAAATACAAACTCAAACGTTTAAGTATTCTGAGCCATCCACATCATTGTATACTTTGTAAGAATTTACAGTTCTCTGCCCTAAAATGTTAGCACCACTTTAAAAGAACATGAGAACTACTACACCCAATGGCTTCATAAGAACCTATGATAGTCATACAAGGGTCACACTTGGATGATGTCACACAACAAGATCACATCCATAGCAAAAGATCACTGATTACAGGACGTGAGCAGGTGTGAGCCACAGAGAATCATCTCTGCAACGGAGTGTCTGAGCTTTATTACTCTTAATTAACATTCAGAGCAACTTCAATCTGAAAGACAAAAGGTTGTAAAACAGTATTTAACAGAATCAGATTCACTCTGATTTCAAAGCACTCATCAAGATTGAAGCCCTCCCTTTCTTACAAGCTCTGTTCTCTCACTATATTTGTATTTGTGAAATTAGACATAACAATGAGCTCCAATAAGCTACCAAAGAGGAACCTAAGCAATAAAAAAACTTCCTCTATGAGTGAAGAATTGTGAGATGATGCATCAAAGCTTGGAAGGTCAACTTCTGAATTTCCATCAGGGGCTTGTTTGATTCAGGTGGGCTTGAAGCGTTTGTCCCTGACATACATAATTAATCTCTTCTTATTGTATTATATGTAGCTCATTTATGTAAGACAGGGTTTCTCTTTCCAAGCATGATACCGCTGTTAGAATCAGTGTGAAGATCCATTATTCAGACCTTTGACTTCTGATCTTTGACAGGTGTCGGTTCCTCAGTAGCGCAGAACCTCGGAGGACAAGAGAAAAGAGAGAAAGTGAAGGGCTGGAGAACTGAACTGGGTGAAGCTATGGATCAATAGCTCAGACTTTTCAAAAGATGCATCATAACCAGAAACATCTGGCATTCACTGACATTTTCTGTTAGCCTGGTAAATGTCAGGGGTGCTAACAAACAAACCCACCAATATGCTCCTTGCCCCCCACGTTCTCCTGCTCCTCAAATGCTGGATCAGTGCAGACCCGTGAAATCTCACTTTTGACTCATGTGCTCCGTACACACTGACTCCAGAATGTAAACGGAGGTTCAAACCTGTTAATTACTCATGTAAACCTGAAACCTGGTTCTTTACTTACTGTTAATATATTTACAAAAGCACATCTCCAATTACACACACACACACACAGAAAGTGATTTAATAACTTTGTGTAAATAATAATTTTGTTCTGTTATGTATCTTTAAATCACATGTAGATGCAATGTTTAACAAAAGGCATTCGCACTCTTCATATTTCCTGTTACATGTTTCATCCAAACTCCATATTTATTTTGTTTTATTCTTCATAAAGAAATGTAATAGCATGTTATCTACAAAACGTATGAGATCACCTGAAATATTGATGTTGAATTATTAAATCTATATTGAGCTGTTGGATCGGCGTGTACTGGATTGATGGACCTCTGCACTGGCTCTGTGCTCTGAAACACGGCTTCTCTTGAATTATTTGGGTAGCTCTCGCTCACACCTCGTTTGCTAGCCAGCATGACCTCAGTCGTTCCAGGTCACGGCCGAGCGCTCGGCCCGTCTGCCCATCAGAACACTTCCTCACCAGAGCTAATGACTAATGCTTCAGCTGGACATATGGTGCAGCAGTGTTTCTTAATTAACCAGTGCCTGAAGACCACACATTGTTTGCATGGCTGTGAATTTATATAGCGTAACACACACCACACACACACACACACAAAGACACACACAGACAATCCACAGCCCTACAAATGATATACAGTATTCAATGCCACTATAGCTCTTTTACATACAGTATTTCTATATGCTATAAGGGCCACAATTATGGTATTGGTTTTTCACATTTTTGTATTCCATTAAAGTAAATGAGCGTAACTCTGTGTGTGTGTGTGTGTGTGTGTGGCGGGACAGATGATTCACTGAATGACTCATTGAGGTGAGCTGAGGGGAAACACCATCTTCAGAGAAGATGTTTCAGACCCATCACACCACCGGCTGAACGTTCCTCTCACCTTCTCTGTCTTTAATCTCTGACATCTGTTGGCTATTGATTTATGATTCCATTTTTTCCCTCAGTTCCTGGTTCTAATCATTATTTATCGCCCGCTCCTCTCGTCTCATTTCCCTCTCTTTCCTTCCTGTAGCGTCTCTGCTGATTATCTGCTGAGGGTTCTCTTTGATTATCTCCGTTCCTCAGCATCTTGAGTATTTATAGCTGCTGTTTTATTCACTGTGAGGGAAAAACACAAATGGCTGGGAATTAAATTTGAGCTTTTATAAAAATGTGACAGTTCTGGATTTAGAGACGATCGGTTTCCTCTGGAGAAACAGCAGGACAGTGGCGTGTTACATCATCGCTACGGCAACGACATGGGCATAAATGCCCCCCAACGGGGCACAAAAGCCTTCCATGCATCACATCGGTACAAAACACTTTTATGACATAGTATACGATGAATCAAAGCCCCAAGAAGAGGCCTTAAATCTCTGCCAACGAGTTACAGCCGTGGCTACAACTCAACACCATCAAATATACACACGATAATTATCCTGGAACTGCAGTCGGGTGTTTGGGACTGACAGTTAAACTGTAATACTGCTAATGTACAGAATAGAGAATCGTGTCGCCATGGTGAATAAATATTTCAGAGTTAAAGCTGATGCCAAGCAAATCTAAACATGTTTTGTTAAAAACAAAACTTTGCCAGAATTATTCAGAATTTTGAGTTAGTGGGCGAGAAAACAACATTTGTGCATTTGTTTGTCTGTGTGTGTGTGTGTCTCTCACTGCCTCACAGTCAATGAAGCTGTGAGTCTCTCGCTCGGATTCTCTTCACGGTCTTTTGTCACTATTAGCAACCGCCCGCTCACATCTCAGCCAGAGTCCAGATCACATGACTTCATGTTGAGGAGAGGGAGGGAGGAAATGTGAGGATGTGGTCACTCTGATGTGCCTCGTACCTCGTAGCCTCGTAGTCTTCTGTCTCGGGTAAACAGCCACTTTGTTCTATTTATGAAACTATCAAAAATCTGCTCTTTAGACACTGCAAAAACAAATCGTGATGTTGTATCCCAGTAAAAATATATAAATACCATTAATACAAGATAAATTTACTTGAGAAGCCAAACTGAGTAAAACAGACTGTGGAAAATTAAATAATTAGCTAATATTTTTTAAATTGAGTTTGTTTTCTTACCCCATTAGCAAATTGTTATGGCAAATTACTCCATTTGCAGATTAAGAATCTGATTTTCTGCTGTGTGCAAGTTTTTTATATTTGCTTTTACACAGTCTGTATTGCATGACTAATATATATAAATAAAGATGACATGTCCATACATGTTATTAAACATAATCAATGTAAGATTTAAAATAAATTTTCCAAGATGTACATGATGCCAAACTTTCTAATGCTGATGGATTTTTATTGGAGCAACACATTGTGAGAGCATGTGATCATTTCAAATTATTGGATTATATTCCAAAATCTCTGAGTTAACAGGGTGAATGAATCATCAGTAAACTGGTTCAGACATTTTAACTGTTTTCTAACATCCCAAATGTTCTTGTAGGCATCATGTCCTACTTCCACAGCCGAGAAACCTTCAGCTACAGAAGAGCCTCACACGCCAGTCCATCATTCTGCTCAGAGAACACACACATTGCTGTCTTCTGCCCTGGGGACTCTGAGAACAGCTAATTGTGTAGAAAGTGTGTTTGAGTCAGCTCTCCACGCAGCCAATGGGCAGCTGAGACAGGAATATCTCTCATTCTTCACTTGGATGTAAATGTGTTTTTATGCCCCTGGCGATTCGATTGCAAACACACAGTCCAGTAACAGCTAGTTTTTAGTTAAGTTTTGTTGCGCATTTGATGATTATTAAGCCTTATGTCATCAGTAAACGATTTCACGCTGAGAGTTTCATTGATTTCACACTCAGATCGAGCATCTACGAGTCTGCATGCATGCTTGTGCATAAACAATAAAAGCAAAGTCTATTTCTTTCAATATTCACACGAGTGGTTGAAACGGTTGCTGAGTTTCAAAGAGATTCAGGCCTAAAGTGAATTCAGGAGATGTAAGGACAGTTGAGCATACTGAGTCCAAACAGAGAGAATACAGACAGGCAGTATGGAAGCAGTTGAATGTTCTCCGCTTTCTTTAGGGCTTTGAGAGTTTCCATCAACCAGACACGGGCCCAGACTAAAGCCCGGATTAAAAGAAAACACTTGACCTACTTGATTTTTAGGCGAACGTTGCAACTGCACGTTTTCCATTTCGGTCTGCAAAAGTGTTTGAGACTGTAGTTACGACAGCGTTTCAAAGAACCATCCTGACAGGAAAGCAAAGCCAATCAATGATCAATACCTTCTCCTGGAGGCTGGGAGGGTCATTCAGTTCTCGCCTGCTAGTTTGCAGCTGGTAGAAACACGCTAGCTGAGCGCAAGCTGAACTTGTGGAGCATTTGCTAGTGTCTGCATTTATAAGCAGGCGATTTGTCATTCTAAGTAACATGGGCTTCAGTGTTGTGTTTTGCACAAAGGCTGAGCTAAACTGTCTCCAAAAGGACATTTTTTCCCTCAGATAACAGCTGACTTGAGAGTACCGAGAAAATTTGCACTCAGCAGTGAGGATGCTAAAATTTGCCTCTACTTATGTTGAGCACACAGGACCCGAAAGCCCCTTTAGGGTTGTGCGAGGGAGATATATGAAACATTTATGCATAACAACACTTCAGTTTGGAGCCAATCTGTAATGTTTCAGCTTTGATGGAAGAGAAAAAATCAATTTGTGAACTGGAGAAATAAAGCGTTTGTGTTTAGGGAGTTTTAAACGTGTGTTTTTCATGACTGGAAAAGGTCTGTAGAGAATATACATTTAAGTTATGCTCTGGTGTAAAATATTTTATTATCTAAATGTTGCATTTGTGTAGCATAAAAGTCGCTCAAGTCAAAATAATGAATGAATCATCATTTTTTAAATGATTACAAAGCAGTAAAGGATTCATTAGCACTGAATCTGAATTAATTATTTTATCACAAACGACTGGTCATGCTACTGAAATCTCATTGGTCACAAACCCTGTAAACAAACAGCATGAATGGAACAACACTGGTGAAATATTCAGTTTGTGAAATCTGTAATAGAAAAATTACTAATATGAATATGAAAAAACGAATATGAAAAAGGAGAATTCTGTGAAAAACAGAGCAGAAGAAATCAGGTGAGCCAAGAAGGGAAAGAGAACGTCTGAGGTAAACTAATCACCAAATACGCAATGCAATTTGCTGGCTCTGTGCCTTCATCTCAGCGTCTCTGGGGCTGCTTTACTATTCTGCTCACACGCTCATGCCCACTCCATCTATCAGACCGTACCATTCACACACACCCCTCCCCAGACAAACCCACCGGACACATCCACTCCACACTCCCACATAGGGGAGTTTAGGAGTGGAAAAGCAGGAAAAGGACGAGGAACAGGATGTTGGAGGTTCAGAGGGAGGGTTTCGTGCGTTGGGAATAATTGTAGACTGTATTTAAACATCACTGTAACGTAGCGAGAAAAAAACAGAGCAACCTGAGAAAAGAACAGCAGCTGTTTTGCTCTGCTCCGGTCTCTCAGGGATACAGTGTTTGATAGTTCATCTGTAGCGTTTGAGAGAACGTTGATAGATTTCATCTCTCCCCTGGCACCTCACGCCTTTGTGCCGACGCTAGATGTTTCGCATCGAGAACATCTGCATGCTCTCGCAAACGCTTTTATGAAAACGTTCAGAGGTTTCGCTGCGTCACAAGTACGTGAATCGGTGTGCCTCATCTGTCTGACATACTTAAAACTTGTGAGGTTTGAGGAGGCACAGATACGCTGTTTTGAATGACGTCCCATGAGGAGGAAGCCTGTGGAGCTCAAAGAGCAGCTATGAATCAGTTACAAATGAATCAGCAGACAAATAAACACACTGTCACGCTTTATGTGCGTGTTTGATTTCTCAAGCTTTTAAAAAGGTTTTCTGCCCGGGGCAGATCCTCTCACCCCGCTGGGCTAACAGCGTCACACTGCTGGCTCACAGGTGGCTGATGGGAGGCACGCCGACCGCAGGGCGTCTCCTGACACGATGAGTCAGTCTGACCGTGACGACAGAGAAGTCATCACGCTGCTGGACACCAGAACCTCGTGTCACACTGACGCAATATGCAAAGCTGTACTTAAAATACAAGGTTGTGTCCCAATTTGCATACTATCTGTACTAAATAGTGTGCTAATTAGATTAATCTGATTTTTATTAACATTTTTGGATGCATGCTATTGGGGTAATATTGCCCATAATACCTTGTGCTACAAAAAAGGATAAATGCTGTATGAGATGCTCTCTCTTGACTTTTAATTTAAAAATGACTGTGCAACTGAAAAGTGAGTTAACAAACATTGTTGAACTGACAATGCCAGAAAAACAAATCTAAATCAGAAGACATGAGGTGTCACTAATAAAACTATGAAGATAAAACTATGAATGTAACCAATCGCACAAGAATGAACTGATTCAAACTCTGCAGGCAAACAGTCAATTAGAAAAAGTCCTGCTGTAATATTTTGAAACCCGTTTGGAAGATACAAATGAACATCTGTTATCTTCATCCAGCCCCCTGCTAGCAGATTACAAACAATCTGACAATATCTCACTGCTAATGCAACCCATTCACACACAAGCTCTCTCTCTCTCTTACTCTCTCGCTCTCTCTCTCTCTGTCACACACACCTCTGAATGAGACTGAAGGACTCAACACTAAATCCTGAGCATGTGGCTCTGCTTCAGTGTCATTTCATTCAGAAAAAGACCTTGTGTGTGGCTTTCATTTCAACATACACAATGTGCAGTTCAGTGTGAAATGACTAGTATGACAGGAGATGAATATTCACTTGTAACATGAGCATATTGAGATATACTGAGTGTGTTATTGTAATATACAATATGAATGATATACAGTAAAAATGTGTTGTGATACAGTGCAGATATTAATTTGAATATCAATTTTAATATTTAATAGCAAATTAAAGCTAGTTATTTTGAATCCTAATTCTGTGTATTAATTTTAGACATTTGTCCACTAGTAAGATTTCATATGCTGTAGCTTTATACATAAAGACATCTTATAAATGTATGTATTATAAATACTTTACTGATCTATAAGTAGCCTGGCATCAGTACAGAGAAAAATGAAAAGAGAGGAAAAAAGCGAGATAAGTAATAGATAAAAAAGACAGGTCAGGTTATAGGTGACTGAACAACACAGTATAATGAACATCAATACAGATGGCAGGAGAAAATGAGAAAAGAGAGACGGAAAAAAAGGTCAAATAAACAGCGGTGACAAAGCCTTCTGGCTCATCAATCACCCACGTCCAAGTTAGTCAACCGCGTTCTGTTCCAACATAAAAACACACTCCCTGTCAAAACATCGTGATTCCACTCACACAAACTGGCCATCTTACTTTCCCTCTGAGTCACACGGGCAGCAACACTTACTTACTAATACTGGAACTGTGATATTAAAGGTCAGGTGTTCATGCGAAGACACGTGGCGGATTTTCTTGTATTGCCACGGGAATGGATCCAACAGCCGCAAAAGAAGGTGGATAATGGGTCATCACTCCATTAATCTGCCATCTGTACTGCAGGCAGCGGAGGTTTGACTATTAAGCCCATATTTTGAGGTAGATTACATTATCGTTTCCTGCTGAGGTTGGACACCTACATGTTGGCCTATGATTCACTGTGAATCACATTAGCAGCTTGCGTCGGAGTGCCCAAATGCACATTGACAGCCAATTTCAGCTCACCGCAAACGAATACAAACAAATACATATCTGTCTGCGTTTGTTTAACACAGTTTGGGTCTCCTCGTGCAAACTGACAAACTCATGATCGCAAAATGGAAGCTATGAGGACAGTGATTAATCACCACCATTAATTAATCAGCATAATATGTAATTAATTTGACTAAAAGTTTGAAATGCTTGACAGAGAGGAACAGAGAGAGGTTATAAGAAAGTAGGGCAGATATGTGGCCATAACAGTAGGGTTACATTACGCTATTATTAAAACCTCAAATATCATTCATATCAGACATATGTGGCTGCCTCTCATGTACACACACTCAATCAGAGAGCCTAGAATAATCTGAAAATATGGTCCTTTTGTTTTTTAAAGTGACTGAAATAATAATGTGTTAGTACTCCAGAGAGAGTGAATGAGACAGTCTTGATGGAAAAGTTAGACCGCTTTTGTTCTCAAAATGCTTCAAGACGGCAAAACCCCCCGAAGCATTTTGCTTCAGAAAAAAAAATGTGTCAGAGTGACACATTGAGAACAAATTGAAGAAGACAACTTCTCGAAATTCAGCTCAGCTTTAAGTCGCTGACTCCAACAGCGTTCAGAAAAACCAGACCAGCCCGCAATCTTCTCCACCCTTCCACACTGACTTCAGCCCTCATCATCACAGTCCCCCTCAGACACTCTCTGTGGGGTATCTCTGCTGGACACCTGGAAACAGACACCTGGAAACCCTCCAGAGCTTAAAGTGCATGCAGAACACAAAATCATTTTTTCCACAATCAAACTTTTGGTGTCACCTCTGCCGCAGGCATCTGGTGGGGAGATGGATGCGGTGGGTGACTGAAGGAGACAGAAAGGCAGAATGGAACAGATGCGATAATTAGACAGCTCACTATAAACTATGAGTCATCTAAAAACAATGATCTGTTAGTGAATTAATCACAGCTTCTATTTATTTCACCATTCAGATGCTGCCATCCCAATGTGTTACATATGTTATATATACGAATCAACCACAATACTGGGCAAGAATACAAATATACAACAGGGGCCAAATGTCTGAGATCACTGAGTACAAATGCTTTTATTTAATGCTAAATTCTTCATTCAGACAAATTAGCATAATGAAAGTAAGTAGTTGCATTGAATAATTAATAACTTTGAATAATTAATAACTTGAATAATTAATAACTTTTTCACAATATCCTCCTATTTGGTGAAATATATATATATATATAATATAAATATGCCCCCATTGACTAATGCATCCCTGAGATGGCATAGACTTCATATGATTTGAGTGAAGCTCAAATGCTTCACAACAAGAAAATCTGACCTTAGCAACAAGAAAATCTGACCTGTTTACGATGGAGTTTGTATGGTCGCACAAACGTGCTTTTGATTAGTGACCTGTGGACTGAGGCTGTCACCCATCTAACAGGAAATGTTTTCTGAACAGTGGCTAATGTTCTCTAAAAGTTCTCTCAAAGTGATTAAAAAATGTTCCTGTAGTAACATGTATCATATTTCACGTTATTTCTAAGTCGTTAGTGGAATGTTTTAAAAATGTTACAGAATTAAAACTGTTTGAATAATGATCTTAAAACCAACACAAATCAACGTCTAAAACAATGTTTTGATCATTCCTAGAACTTTTAAAATAACTTATTTACTTAATGGAAACATTCCTACAACCTAAAATGGGCGTTTATTAACATTCTTCCTAAAATCCATTTGTGTTCCACAGAAGAAAGTCATCAAATAATGACAGAATTCTCATTTTTTCCTAAACTATCCCTTTAGGATTTACAGTAAGCACTTCAGAAATTTCAGAGCTGTACGATTTTATACAGTACATCCCGATTTAGCTTCATAATAGACTGTGTTGAGTAACTTCTGAACAAGCAGATGATGAAAGAACAGCAGAAAGCACATCCAACAACTCTGACAGCAGAAAAGATGAATCACAGATGAAAACAGGCCGTTTCTTCATTCTCTCTCTGATGCTTGTGAATCTTAATGCCTCAGTTTAATTTAGTGCAACTCAATTTAATTTTCCATTGCTCTTTACTTAATTCAATTCCATTACAGCAGACTCCCCCTTTCTCTCATCTCACATCCTCTCGCTCTGTCTCTCAATCTCGCTGTACGTCTCCATCAGTGTTTCGAGTGTGATGTTTCCAGAGATATAGCAGCTCTCTGCACAGCCTGGGGCCATACAAACAGCCTGCCACAGCCTCACAGGGGCCTCGTGTCAAAGTACAGTAACCGTGATGAGCAGAGTTTCAGAGTTTCCCAGTGGGAGAAGCTGGTTTTAACCTTATTCTCTCTCTTGTGAGCTCACGTTGGCAGAGGACGGATGACGCCTATACAAACCAAAGAGCAATTGTAACACTAACTTTCTTAAATCTTATTAAGCTCACATGCTCAGTAGAGTTTTTGTGAGTTGCTGTGTAAATGTTGGTGCATTAATTTATCTTATGGTGGTTAGTTAACATAAATGGCAGATTTAACGCAAGTTCTCAAATAACAATGCATGATTTTGCAATGTATTTAAAATGACTGGATTTATGTAACTGTTTGAAAGCTGTTTTCGACTCGATATATTGTAGTACATAAAATACATGCAAATATAAAGATTACAGCTCACTTCAAATAATTTGATTTACTACTTAATCTTTATGTTAATATTATTCCAATAGTTGCAAGAATTAATTCCATGTCAGACAGAGTTAATTTTTCAAGGGTGGCAACTGCAGCCCTTTGACTTTGTGTATTAAATGTTACATTGTAATTTAGTCGTTTTCAATATAAATACATATATTATTGATACTGTTACACCCCCCATTACACAGTCCAGTATTACTTGTCTGTGATCAGTTCATTTCCTATCGCTTGTAGTATAGAGGATGAAAATTCACCCACACAAGATACGTTGTAAACTAGAGCAGCAGTTTAACTTAAAAATTCTCAACTAGAACGTGGTGCTCACCAGTGACCCGACTGCACCATCTGTCGATTCTGTATCGCAAACATCAACAGCCCATGAACTCAGATTTATTCCTTAAAGGATACAGCGTTCCCAAAGGAATCTTTTCTTGTGCAGGATTAGCAGACTGTGTCCTGCTATGTTAAGAGACACACAGCCGCTCTGCGTGTCCCTGATTTTGTGATTGACATCTCGGTGGGAGTCACATTGAGCAGAGACCTCCATCAGTGAGAATTGCCAGCTTTCTGACACCGGCCTGGTTTTGCTGTATTAAAGGGCATCTGTTTGTTAAAGTCATGAATCACTGTCTTGTGTGTTCTGGGTAGACAAAGATGTGTAGTTATAGGATTAACACAAGGTAGAACTACCGCAGCTGTCACTTATGACAAACTTTTATGAATAAGCTCACAGCAGGGATGTTAACACTGGAAAATAAAATGGTATAATACGGTGGTTTAGAGCCCAGATCCCCAATCTTACTACTAAAACGTATTTTTAAAGCTCTACAAAGACTACGAGGATGAAAGTGAAGGATGTGTCATCTGATCAAATGATATGTTTTGTAATAATAATTTCTGCACAACATAATATTCACGAGATAAAACTTTGGCCATTTCCTGAGATCACAAACAAGAAACAGCCAATGGCAACTAAAAAGGTTCTCTTTCAGAACAATAACACCAGGAATGAAGGACTTGAGCTGTCTGATGTTGTATCTTTTTCTCTCTATCCTGAATGCTCTTGTTTCTGAATTCTGTGCTGCTGTGCTGCTGTGTCTCAGTGGAGCTGAGCGAGACTGACCTCACAATCGACTGCTAATACAACTGTCATCACCTCACAGCACCTGCTAGCAACAAGAGCGGGAGAGAGAGAAAGAGAGAGAGAGAGAGAGAGAGAACACTTGGCATGTGTGTTTGTATGTGTCTGCATGTTTGTTTGTTTGACAGAAAACTAGCGAGACAGGACGAGTAGAGCAGCAAACAAAGACTAGCAGATGAGGTGTCATAGCAGCAGGTATCAAAGGGTAAGTATTTAGTTTCCTGAATCTCAGTGCTGGTGGGTGGCAGTGTGAAGCGGTTTTTGCCTGCAGTGTTCCTGAGACAAACTGTGATATAATCAGGGCTGGCCTGTGATTTTTTTTAGGGCTCTTTTGAGATAATGAAAACGGGGCCCCGTGGTGTAAAAATTGCAGTCAGCAAAAATTAGGTTTAAACGGTTTAAACTAAGCTCAGTAAAGGTTTAAAATATTTAAATATCTACAATATTCTCAGACCTTAAACAGCAGCTCATTGCTGAAAGGTTACAGCTTAATCGCTCCAGTCTTTGATCCAGTTCGACCTGATAGTGCCGCTCGCTTTAATGTAGATTATGTGATGAGCGTTCTTGCCCCAGATGTTGTGATTTATTCATGTTTTAGACACTCTCGCAGGGCCCTCCTGGCACATCAGGCCCTAGATAACAACTTACAACATCTACAGAACAACTTAATATAACAAAGATATCAAAATTATATTTCCTCTGCAAAAGGTTTATTGCATAATTAAAATTCCACCACTTCAGTGAAGCTAGTCTGGGGTTTCTTGCAAAGCAATAATGAAACATACTTGTTGTGCATAATTTTGCAAGAATAAAAAAAACTGATTAGGATTTAGTATGGATCATAAATCTGGGTTCACACACTGGGTTCCCTAAACATCCACAGTAACAGACAAACCATGAAGGGTACAGAAAAAACAAGAGTGTGATCCAGTGAGGCCTGAAAAAGCAAGAAAAATGAGCAGAGTAAAGAAAAGAAGAGTAAAAGAAAGAAAGAAAGTAAAACATACCAGAGACAGTAGATGCTTTTGGCATGACTTAACACACATGAGTGGAGAGCGTTGAGTGTGGCTGTAGGGCATCATCACATTTAAACACTATCAGCCTGAATGGACACTGTGATGCTCTCCATTAAAGTAGGTCAGTTTTAGCACCGGGGCATTACTTCTGAGAGACCTCGTCCAGATTTAATGTGTTCCTGCTGCAGGGGGACAGAGAGTGTTTCAAATACGAGCCTCCCAATGCACTGACTTCAAGTGTGGTGATGCCAGTAAATGATACAGCCTTCATCATCTACAATAAACACCAAGCATGACTTGTACGTTTCAACAATTAACTCAGGTCCACTCATAACAAGAGGTAACTGTTCTTGCTACTGTATCTTTAAGATTTAAATATGTAAATGGCCTTCAGTATGATTGGCTTATGTTGTTGATTACTGAATAGGTATCGACTTGTTAAATAAAAACACCTTTCACATAGTTTAAAGTTTTTATTTTCTTGCTCAGAATCTTTTTACTTCTTCCACTTGATCAAAATAAATGAGTAAATACTAAAAAATTCAAGTTGTCCAAAACAGTGTTAACGTTTAAAACCAAGTAGGAGATTTTAAGTGGAGACACTGCAGTAACTGAGGCAGCTTTTAGTTCTTCTCACAACGTCTGAAGAAACTTCTGGACCCAAACATCTAAAACAAAACAGATCAGATTAGAGAAAAAGAGAAGAAAACAGCAGAATAAAAAATAATAAATAATTAACAATAGTTAAGCTAACAATATTAGTATATATTGTTGAAATGTTAACTGGTCTTGTGTACAGTCCAGTATCGCTATGTATGCAGGATAATGGTGTGATGCGGGAACTGGAGGGTGGATGGGGCAAGTGGGTATTGGGTGGGGGGTAATAGGAGGGGCAAGGGCAGGGACAGAGGTAGATGATGGGTGTCAGTTTTAAACTCAGTTCTGTTAAAACAGACCAAAAAGCAGTAGACCTAACATTTGATTGAACCTTTGAGCAAACCTAACCTTTAATTGTTTCCATGCTAATCTTATTGTTGCTGCGGGGCAATCAGTAAATGTTAAATACACTGGCTAGCTCACCTAACTACACCTGCTGTCATATCATTTTGCTATTTAAGGTTAGCTTACACAAAAACAAACCCTTAAAACTATTCACTATTGGACATTCTAGAACCAAAATGCAACATTTTCTGAAATGATTATGTCAATCAAATCCTTTACTTACCTGACATATGTCTACAGATCAGCGCAGGGTGTGAGTGGGCTGGTCTTTATCCAGATCACATGACCGATCACAAATCTACCTCATGGTTTGTCGTCATGGAGATGTTGTCATTTCTTGTTCATCGGTTTTCTTTCTTTGTGTCTTAACTTCTCCCTCTTAAGACAAGCACAAATGAATCAAAGCACAACACAGTTTAATGGATCAGAGCTGCTCACTTCTGACAGACATCAATCACTAAACACCACCGACTGCTCAACTGTATCTGCTGTTCTGTAGGAAATCTGGAGCTTTGTTAATCAAGACATTTCAATGCAATTTATTTTCTTTAAATACTTAAGTTTAAGTTTTATATTAATTATCGTTATAAGCAGAACAGCAACCACAGAAAAACAAGCCAGGGACACCAACAAACACGGACACCAGCGTTTAAGATCGTGTCAGATGTGAAGAAGGAGAATTCAGGTGTTTCTGCAAAACCTGTATCTCCTACTGACTATTAACAAGCGGAAGCTTTGAAGCATGCGTAATATGAACATTAAATTAATGTTAGTCAAACGCTGTTCAAAGACCAGCACACATTTGTGTTGGTTTGGTGCTGATCTCATTGGTGACCCTGTATAGTCATGTTGAAGATGCTGGTTCATAATAAAGGCAATCACAAGCAGTCCATTTCCAGGCTGCCCAGAGGTCAAAGGTGACTGACCCGTATGACCGCATGACTTCAATCCCTGCAGTAAGATAGAGGCAAAACAACTGCCTTCCGTATCCCAACAGCCTGCAGCAAACTCCTTATCATCCGTTAATTATAATCAGTTTTTCTCCACAGCTTTATAAATAGCACACTTTCATCCTGGCTATATAAATCACCACTTCAACAGCCTTTAAAGGTATTTTACAAACTGACACTGGTCTTCACATACAGGTCCTCTTTTATCACCATCAGTCACGGATATAGTTCTCTGAATAGCAGGATTTCCTGGAAAGCATTCAGTGTTTTAGTGACTATACTATCAGATGTTTGTATGAAGAATTAAAACAAATTCCTCACTGTCAGTCGCCTACATAACACCGTGTATAACAACAGCTTTGCTTAGTTTTAATTTGAATGTGTTGTGTAGTGACAGAGCAGAATTATGTTTATAATTCATGATTCTTTTAGCTCTGCGGGGAGGTCAAAACTGCAATGTTTATTCAAAAAATGCAATGTGGAATAAATGGTGGTGATAATTTTGTGCATTTACAGTATATGTAGGGGTAACATTTAATATCTGTGGTGTCAGTGTAAGTCCAAAACGACTGGCCAACAACCCAAACAAATTTACTGAATGTACTTTTAAAGTTTTCTTATGAATAAACAAATAAACTTAACCACTCACCTGCCTTCATTTACTGTTTGATGATCCATGCAGACTCAGTTATGAGCAACATGATGAAGGTCATGTGTCCAGCTATCAGAGGCAACAGCTAAACTCATCAGCTCTGCACTGTTGTTATATTTAAATGAATTGAGTTCACAAGTATGAGTGTAACATCACATCCATCCACGTACATGTGTGTGTGAGTGTGCACAAGCATCAGTGTGTGTGGGGACGCAGCTGATGGGTAATGATGATGGGTAAATAATGATGATGGGTAAAAGTGATGAGTGAATGAGCTGATGGTTGTCTCTCAGTCAGGCCTCGGGGCAAATCTCACTCTGTCGTCACATTCGCTGAGTGATGTGATAAGAGAAACATGTTACCATTGACTGTTAGCTTCAACCCTTTCAGTACCAAACACTAACACCTGAAGGAAAGGCTCATTTTCCCTCCAAAACCCTCCAAGTGTGTCAGTATCAATCGCTGTGCTCACGAAAATACTATGATGTTACTTTTTAACATTCAAATAACTTTACTGGCATGGTAAAAAGGGCCAAAGCACAGAAACATTAAATACACATTTTACATGCAAATATACATAAAAATAGAAGTATACCAATATCAGTTAAAAGAAATCAGGGGAGAGACAGAATCCGGTCATATCCGTTTATTTGTGTCGTGCATAATAAAGTGTTTTGCTTCAGGTCCTTTTGTCATGGCAGGACTTCCTGTCTCTCACAGCCCGGTTTGAGCTGCTTGAGGTTTTTCCCAGAATGTACAACAGTTTGTGCTTTAGTTGTATCTGGTTAAAGTCTTTGTGGTGGTTTGTGAAGTGGGGAAAATGTTTCCCTAATTAGTGTATAATTAGAGCATGCGGTTTAAAAGTGCAACTCTGTTTCCAATTCATGTTGAGTGCAGTGTGGACACAATCTGTCTTCTGTTGGTAGCCAGAGCTGTCTGTCTGCCTGGCTCTCTATAATCTCTATAATGAGATTATCATCTCTCTCTCTCTCTCTCTCTCTCTCTCTCTCTCTCGCTCTCACGAAAGAGAGAGAGAGTTTCTGAACACCATGGGTTTTCATTAAATGAATAAAAGCAGATTTGACATTTTGATGATAGTTCCTTTTATGTTTCATGATAACATAATTACAGTTTTGACTCATATTTGGATGAAGGTGGGTAGATGATGAAGAAATGACCAAATTTAGACATGAGTGGGCGAGTTCTGCCACAGCATTTTAGACACGATTTTTAATAATTGTGCAAATTATTAATAATTATCAAAGAGTCGCTTTATTTGGAAGCTGCATTCAAAAAATATCTGAGGGGGCAGGTGGAACGTTTCCAAAGTCAAACTCTGCAAACATTAATGAAAATGACGGGGGAATGATGTAATGAACATGACACTATATTAACTGTATTTATACGTGGATGACATTAACACACACAACAATGATTAATAACCACAAATGATAGTGCTACACAAAAAATATTAATTTAAACTACATAAACGTAATAGTAACTAGTGTGATCAAAGGTAAACATTATTCACAGCGTTCTGCGGTAAAATCTGTAAACATGCTCAGAAATTACTCATTACAGTTTACTGCCAAGATGATAGAAGCTCAAATAAATTAACCAGAACAGTCTTCACACCAGCACACTAACAAGCGAAAACACAAATTAGTCATAACATTCCTTTGTGCATTTGGCTCCTGTAAACAGGACTGATTCCAGCATGACTTCATCATGTCATCTCTCCTGCCTTAACACCAGCGTTGATTTAACACGCAAACTGCGACAATTTATCGCACTGGCTTACGTTGAGTTCTGCTCATGAGTTTACACACGTCCGTTTGTGGCTGTTGGTGATAGTTGTCCGACCCGAGCAATAAAGTTGCCCAAAACTCTTGACACAAACACTCCAGGTTCAGAACGTTCTGTGGTTTCCCAGCATCCTTTGCACAGTGAAGGTTGTTTTCAAAGTGGATCAAAGAGAATTTAGCTTTCACACTCAACTGAAAAGACTCTTAAATTTACATTTATACTTTTAGTAGATGCTTTTATCTTCAGCAACTTAAAGTGCATTCAAGGTAGAAAATATTCAAGGTGAAAAGTATGTAAACATCTAATATACAACTTCTTCAGGGCATTACAAAATCTGGTGTATAAAACATTGCTTTGTTTGTTTGAATATCCCAGCCAGTCAGACGTAGCAACATAGCAACACTGGGCTCAACCAGGGACTATGTGTTTGGCTGACCAAAAGCAAGTCAGTTTGGTGGTTCAGACATTTCTTCAACTTGAAAAAAGTCTAAACAAACAGATTCACATAGTTGTGATGGTTAAGGTGTCAATGAATGTCCTCACAGAGATAGGTGTGTGTGTGTGTGTGTGTGTGTGAGTGGAGAGTCAGTTCTGCAATGCTTACAGGGAATAAAAGTCTAGTGTAGTTTACTGTGAGCACATCTAAGCACATGCCAGCAGTGTAACACATTGATCTGCCCACTCACTGCTGCGTCTTCAGTTCTCGTTTAACAGTAAAGGCTGTTTAGCTGAAAAAGGCTTCTGAGACGACGGCTGAACTACAAAGTGGTGCTCTTTACTACCCAGCACTAGAAAACAAGTTATTTGTGTTGAGCTTTATGAACACAGCTTGTGTATTTATAATGTCTTTGTGCAGTGGTGAATGCCCAGAAGGAAATTGTGCTTTCAAGGCCCAAAAGACCTACTGGAGATCTCAGTTAGGTTAGCTAACATGACCTTGGAAGAATTTGATAAGAAATGTTTAGAGAAGTGTTTAATGAAATGTTTTTACTGCAAACTTTGGTATCCTGAGCATAACTGAGATCTCTTCTTCAACTGGACGCATTAGGGTTGGCAGAAAATACAGGACAGAAGGCGTCTTGTATGGGACACTGTAAAGTGGGCCAAAATACATGATGTCCCAGCTAATGCGGGACAGTTGGCAACCGCGAGACACATGTCAGATTGCTCTCAATTTGTGTTCTCTGTTTTTTTGAGACAATTGAGACATCTAAAGAGACCTCAGTTGTAAATACTTCCTTGTAAATAGCTGTAAATAGTTCAACTACAGACGTAAAAAACTAATATTATAGAATGCGCTCAAACAAACACCACAGAAGTATAAACACCATCTCAAATAAATACCGTGCAGCACTTTCAAACAATCATTATATAGACATTAAAAAACATTATTGCTTACTCTCAAACACCACAACACTTAAACAAACACAATGCAGCACTCTCCAACAAACACTATACAACACTCAAACAAACACTTCACACTCCACAAACACTCTCAAACTAACACTTAAAATGTGACCATATATCCCACCTGAGCCCCTGTGGGAGTATTCTTATGTGTTTCATCTTACTAGAGGTGATAGAGCACACGGGGGGCTGGAGTGTTCTCTAAACGCCACAGATAGGGGGAAAAAGTCCCAATAATGGGAAGGCCGACAGATGCTCCAGTTTCCTTGACAGAAATGGAGGTCAAGTGGAGATTTATGAAAAAGAGAAAACGGGCAGTGAGGGAGAGAAAGAAAAGGTGCATATTATGACTTTAACTAGTGGACGGGGAGGACAGAGAAGCAAAGCAATGATTTTAACTAGACAGAGCTGGCAAGACAGTAGGCAGAGAAAAAGCCCTTAAAAACAGTATTGAGGGAGCATATTGTAGCAGTGTTTGCAAAGCTTTTCTGTCTTATGGACCCCCACAGCCCCATCAGTACAGCTCAAGTACCCCTTCATCAACACCAAGCCTGAACTGTGTTCAGTTCAACTCTGTTATTATACTGGAAATCATTTAACATCATTATTAATATTATTTAATGGCCATCATTACAATGATTCACTGTTAAACAAAAACAATCAATACTGTGGGTGAAAAACAAACTAATAAAAGTGGTTCATGCTCAAACTGAAGCAGTAATCACTTGGTTGGAACATGGCTGCTACTGTTACATATATATTTAAGTCATTAAGCTCATGATGACTGGTTAACAGAAATATATGTTGACCTGGTGAACAGGTCAAAGCTGGTGTTGCTGAGTGGCAGTATTGGGGGAGCTTGCAAAGTGACCCCTCGGCCAGCATGGTTTTCTGGTGAGGCTGATAGACCAAGGAAGTCTTGCTGGTTAAGCTAGTCTCGTTGGAACACCAGAAAAACAGAATCCCATGCGGTGAACCAGCATTCAAAACCAAACATATGCTGGTGAATGAGAATTTCAGCAGGAAATATTTAGAGCCCTGCAGTGTTATGTATTAGTGATAAACGGAGCATTTCAGACAGAGAATTCAGAGCAAATGCATGTTAGTAGCCAGCAGAACAATGTTGCCCAACTTGGGCAAACTTGATAGTTGTGTCCCAGTAGGCCAAGAGCTTAGAGCGCAACGCATAACCAGCTCAGAAAATGTGCCTCGGGCTGCTTAACTGAGCATTATCTTCCATTTATCTCTCAAGATTCTTGCCTTGACTGACTTTCAAGCAATGGATGGTGGGAAAGGCTGGAGGTCCTGGCAGGCGAGCTGTTGCCGCATCAGACTAGTTCCCGCAGCCAACAAAGACATTGCCATGCTCTCGTGCCAAGTCTGAATAAGTGAACATGCAGCTAAAGCTTTTCTCACGGGCTGAGAATCGCATTAAATGCGCATGTTTCTGACAGAAGGATTTTGTCTGGCAGTAGGAGGCTGTTGCAGAGGCAGATTTGTGGAATCCCACAATTTTTTATATTTGGGGATTTCACAGAAATAATTTTAATAAGTCGCTGGCTAGTGTTTGTGTGACATTATCAGTTTAGCTTTTTCGTAAAAAGTAAAACTTTACAGCAGTCTTGTAGGAATGTCTGAGCTGAAACTGATAAGACCTTCTTAAGGTTTAAAAAGATGCACGAATAATGATATGAGCATTATAACAATATGCAACAGTAATGCAATGGTGTCTGGAAAGGAGTCACAGTATTAAGTGAGTGCAGACATTTCCAGCTGGCCTCATGAAATTACAAAACAGCTTATTTGTTGACATTTGTCCTAATTTTCCTACACAGAAAATTTGAAGGTGAAAGTTTGTTTAGCACTAGTCTACTTGGGAATCTATATGAGCACTTTTTTCACATTATTTAAAAGAGTAAAATAACACGTTTGATGTCACTTCTAACCCACTTCTCCTGGTAACTTTAAGCTGGGCAGCTCTTTTACAAGATAATTCATCGTTGAATATTCTACCTTAAACCACCTCCCCCTGACTTAAGTTAACAATGAGACCATAACCAGTAACTGTTCTGTATTGCCATTAGCACTTGATTCATGTTAAAACAAAGACAAAAGACATTAAAATGAATGAAACAATGCAGTTGTGTGCATTTTCACAGCAATAGTCTTTTTTTCACGTTAACTAGCCAGTTGCAGAGATTTTATACTACTGCTGCGTCCAAATTCACATACTACCATCCTAAATAGTGTACTAAATAAGAGTGTGTCTCAAACTGTAGTTTGTTGAAATATATGCTCTTAAAGCAAGTCTACTCTTTCAGATCCTTAAACACCTTATGGCTGATTTCGCTCCAAACTTATTGCAAAAGAGAAGTGTTTGGTGATGCAATACTCAATTAATACATTAAATAAGTGATGCTTCACTGAATTAATAAATAGAATTATATTGTAAAAGTTACATAATGAATAAATGAAGAAAATCTGAAATGCAGAGAGTATTTACGATGTGTGTGATGGTGAACAACAGTCATTATATGCGTTAGTTTGTCACAGTACCTGCATGCACTTTTGTTACACCATTAAAATGTGTTTTTATAAGTTATTATAAGTGGGCAAATCTGGACACAGCTTACGTCTCGTGAGCACAAAATGCTTTCAAATATTATGCACTACTGGTTGCATAGCAACCAAAGAAAGTGAGCGTCACCAGACGAAACTCTACAGGGTCAGACTTAAACCCCGCAGTATCACACATCTCCCAACCTCATAAAACATACAGTATAAATACATAAATCAAAGCTCAAGTTCCAGAGAACTTGTTTTTTATACTCAGTTTCAAGCAAACAAATAATATTTTACAAATTCAAGTTTTCATTAATATGTTTATTTAGAATTTTATTACATTTATTTTAAAATCCATAAACTGTGATTTCATGATTTTGAAATACGAGGAGGAATTTCTTTTGCACACACAGATGTAAGAAGAGAGAAAGAGAGAGAGAGAGAGAGAGAGAGACTGTAGCACCTTTAAAGCGATGACATCATAACAATTGTGAGACACTGATCTCATGTTTAAGCAAAAATCATATATCAAGTGAGAAAACACGAACACAAGCCTCATAAATAATGAACGGCATCGAAATCACGCTCAGATGCGCGATAGTCCAACTACACTGACCGCTGTGAACGCAGCCACTGCGTCTGTCTGCTGCGGGAAAACTGTCGCATCATTTCTATTGGATCAGACATTAAACACAATATGTCACGGGCGATGTGCAATGCCAAAGTCTGCATCCCATTCCCTGTGCGCTCCTGATCCAACCTTGTTCCCTCACTACAGACGAAAGCACACACTGTACCAGCTGATATCACTGTGAACTTGATTCGTCGATGCGACCCATGCCATCACATCACTGAGATGTGCTATTAAAGACAAAACCATCGTAAATCGCAACTGTGACAATGCAATCGAGCAATGGGGGGAGATCTCGTTCCCGGCGGACGGGTAGCCTGAGAAACCCGATTCCCGTCTCGCCAGTGGTCTCAGCCTGTTTTCATGCGGGGGGGCGATTGAATCCTCAGATGCACTATGAGCGATCCGAGACTCACCTCAATAATACACTGTGTACTTTACCACGGCGCATTCACGCATACTAATGCAGTGATCTGAAGTGAGAATTTTTCATTCACAGAAAAGCGCATGTTGAGATTTGAACAGCCCCGTGTGTTTTATATGTTGTCTCTCTATAAAAAGAGAGAGAGAGGATAATTGCATGGGTAAATGTAGTAAACAGAGGACCTTCGTGTACTCTGGCCTGAGCTGACACGGGTTACATAAGGTGACAAACTCAAAGTGGCAAAAAGAAACAAGGCAGCGCGTTGAGGACAGGGGCGAGCACGGTGCACTATTACGCAGCTTACCTCCACACTTGTCCCATCTGAAGGATGTGTATGATCGCCTGCCAAATCCACACGGATATGCGACAGCATCTGGCCCTGCCGTAGACCCCTGCCCTCGGACTCGCCGCGTCCCTCCGGCTGCTGAGACCCTCCACGGTGCCCAAACCGCCCCCCGTGTAATCCTGCACGAACCACCTGAAGCTCAGGATCTGAACCAGCACAGACGGGACCAGCACGAAGAACAGTGTGAGTCCGAACCAGAGGTAGTCCTGCTTGGTGTAGTAATCGACCGCGAGCCACAGATCAGTGCCCACGTCCCAGAAGAAGACAAGCAGCGCGAGGACGATCCACAGGCAGTCCAGCCACAGCCGCTCCTCGTGA
>JAZGTK010005104.1:0-23057 GCA_036877625.1 Ambastaia sidthimunki
CATGAACTTATATAGCATTCGACAAACATACTGTAGAGAAGACATTACGTGATGAAAATTGGATATATGAGGTTATCCGGTCTAAGATCTGAAGCGCAGGTCTGCCAGTATCGAAGAGTGGGATGGAAATAACCGCTGTGTAGAATAGAGTCCGCTGGCTGTGCCATTGTCCTGTACATTCACACGGAAGACAGACATTTTCTGACAAGTTTTACTCCAAAATCCTGTTCTTAATGAGTATCTTTGTCTTGTCTGCCAGTAAAAATACCTAGACATTCTTAAAACAAGATTAGATCAACTCAGAAGAAATGGTTTTTTTATTCCAATAACAAAATATTTTAAATATTTTAAGCATAAATCTCATTAAATATATTATTATATCTATTATTTTTTATTATCACATTAAATTTCATTAAGGTACTGATGAGATTATTTTTTTCTTATAATTTATTATAAGTAAATCCAGTATAAATTAATGAGCAGCTTCATGATTCTAACACATTCCTGGCACACAAGATAAGCAGGCACATAGAAATATTCTTGCTGACAATACCTATTCATTTAAATGTTAAAAACAGTTTTGTGTTAAAAAATAGTTGTGTTGTTATCATAAGTATGATTCTTTAAAATGTCTTTTGCACACAAAAGTGAATTCATCACTTTCACATTGACCAAAACACAATTGTACCACGATGGTCTTTGCACATATACAATAGTAGTACCATGCTTTTCTTTCAATTGCCATGCCCTACATATTATTGTACTGGAATGTGATAATTGTAAAGACTAATAAACTTTTCATTGAACAACACTTCTCCCTAAACACTTTTGTTTGTATGGTTATCCAACAAATTATTCAAAACTTGTCCTGTCTGCACGTCAATTCCTTCGCATTTCTCCACAAATGTCGTTTTTAATACGCTAATAATTTTGAAAAAGTACCTATACAATAAAGGTTTACATCTTTTGAACTGAACGCAAGATCTTACGTTATCATTTGTCTATCATCTACATCTGAGGGGCAGGTGTGCACCGCTGATACTTTTACACTTACGCTTCTCTAAACTAATAACGTCTGTCCTTAGCAACAACAACGTAAAACAATGTAAATCTAATTGACAATATCATGCACACCAAGAACTTTTAACGCATAATAATTCAAATATTTCTTAAATTGTTGATAATGTAAACTGTTACAACAGAAAACTTACGTTTCTTTACTGCAGACTCGTAGCTATGACCCCGGCTGTGGTGATTCTTGAACGATTCCATGTGCGTTTCGTTCATTGGATGGCAAATATCGGCGGCAGACAACCAGGTATAATAAGTAAAGAGATATTCCTCTAGGGGGTGCATGGTGGCTCAAATAACGTAGTCGTCTATTGGAACAGCATTCAAATGCTACTACGTCTTATTAAAACAATGTGTCATAAAAACTTTACTCGTTTAAAAATGTCAAGTGTACGGAACACTACCTGACATAAAAATAGAAATTCACCACTAAAGACTTTATAATGTTATTTTTATACATGGCCAGTAGTCGAAAACGTCAGCGACGTTTCATGACACCGGCGCGGAGAAAAGTAACATATACCACGTGACTACATTTCCTACTGTAGCTCAACAGTCGATTTAAAAATTATTAATACTAATTATAATTATAATTTTTCCTGACTAAAACTCCTCACCAGACACCAGACCTTCTCAGGGTACGGTCACATTACACATATATTGCTTTATAAGCAGTTTCTGTCAAGTTTGCGCAGTCTACAAAGACATAAATGCTATCTCAAGGCAGCGCATGTCATGTTATGCTTAATCATAGTAAAAAACGTTTAGTGAACTTTGACCCATAATATATAGCACTTCATTTTGTACAATGCAGCTTTTAAATAACAAAAACATAACATTTTTCCAGGGCTCAAGCACTGAAAGTGCAAATGTTTTGGTCCCCTTAACATGGTTAAAGTCCTGAAACTTGGCACATGCCTCAGAGTCTTTGGTAATAAGGCCATGCAAAGGCTGCCACATGGGTGGGACGGGGGGCTTAGTAGTGCCCCCTGGTACAGGGTTGTGATGGCGAGGTGGTAAAATTATGGCAAAAAAACCCTAACAGGATGTCTCTAATATCTACAGCATGCATTGAGTGATTTACATCAAACTTGGCAAATATGTTTGGTGTGGTGGGTTTTACTATGCAACACCGTTTGAGATATTAAAAATCCTATTTGCAGTTTTTTTTATCTTCAATGGGTGGCCAAGCCATTGAAGATAAAAAACTGCAAATAGGATTTTTAATATCTCAAACGGTGTTGCATAGTAAAACGCAAAGCATAAATTATTGGGATAAAATGGAAACAGGTATATTTGCTGTATGAATTGAGTGATTTCATTCAAACTTGAGCTGTATGTTTGCTCCTGAGGACTGATGACATAGATGTGGTTTTTGTGAGTCAGTCGTAGTGCCACAATTTGGCAGAAAATGCATGTCACTTAAAACTGAGTAAACAGACTAAAAATAGTCCTGTTAAATTGCTTTAAAATTACTATAAAGTCCCTTCAGAAAAAAGAATATTGAAGATGCTAAATTGTAAATGGATTATGGATTACTGATATCTCAAATGGTAATGCAATGGCGAGGCAATGAAGTTATGGCTATAAATGGAACTGATAGTATGTCATATCTTTTGCATGCATTAAGTGATTTACATCAAATTTCGGAAATATGTTTGCTATTGTGGGCTTATTGTGGCTATTGTGAGTCACAGTTATGGTGCCACCAGCTGGAAGCAGAAAGTACTTACAAGACTTAGAAAATACTTTGAAATACTCAATTCTTTTCTGACTTAAATGCATCTGACAACTATGCATCGTTTTTAAAGTACCAGGTGGCGATGGCGCTGTAGTCTTTCATAATGAAATTGGGCAAAGAAAGAGCTTTCTCCGGGAGTTTGTACTCCAGAGTCGGACTTGACAAGTCCGTTTTATTGCGTTCTTGGAATTGAGAAATGGCCCAGGTGTATTTTAAAAGAGGATGAAAGAAGGACGCAAAATAGGCTGTCTTTCAAACATCCGTCAAATTGAGATGTCCTTCAGCCTTCCATTTGAGAATGAAACACTCACTGTTTCTTACTGCTCAATTCGCCTCTCGGCTTTCGTAGAATGGCTTGTTTTGGTGATCTCGCGATATTTCTCGGGTCTCCTGTTAGAAGGTAAATAGCCCATTTTAGTTAGCGTTCATCACAGCTTCACATCCAGTGCTGTCAACCTATCCATTCATTACCGAGCATTTGAAAAGTTAGCTTTCTCTATTGTTTGCCTGTAGCCATCATTGTGATCTTTTTCTGTAAGGTAAAAGTTTTTTTTAAATGCATTATTGGTATATTTAACCCTCGTCATCACATGCTAACTGAGAGCTCCCTTGTTTATACCACACATTCACATTCATTTTCGTAAAACGAGATGCGTTAATTTACTGCATATGTTTACACTGGATTATAGTATACGTGCAAAATGTAGAACTGAGGTTGCGAAATATAATAATATAAGTAGCCTGCATTTGACATCAGTAGTTGATAGAAATTTTAATGGTGTGGTCACAGAAGACTTCACTTTATGTGGAATTTCCCGATTAAAAGATCTTTTGGGTATTCCAGATGTTGGTCTTAATAATAAAGATGTTTTCTTTCTCTTTTCAGGTTTCCTTCTGAGCACTTAAATGCATCAGAAATCAGAAGGTGGACCTGGTCCATCTCAAAGGGTTCATGATGTTACCAAAGTAGTGGCACGCCCTTGAGAGGGAGATTTTTTTCCTAGACTTCGGTGTTCATTAACCTACTTTAATGCTTCTCTTCACTTTCAGTCTCTAGTTCCATGAGCTAGCGTTTTGCCCTCAGACTTCCCACTAACACACACAGTGGTGTTTCAGTAATAATGCTGTTTTCTTTGCGAGAGCTGGTGCAATGGCTGGGCTTTGCCACATTCGAGCTTTTCATCCACCTCGGTGCGCTGCTGGTCTTCAGCGTGTTGGTGGCACTACACATGGATGTGGACAAGCAGACCTTGGATATGAGCTGGTGGCTGGTGTTCTCACCATTGTTTGCCGTTGACGGCCTCAGCACCTACTTCACGGCCATTGTATCCATCCGCCTCTATCAGGAAGGAGAGAAGCGCCTAGCAGTGCTGCGCTTGTTGTGGGTACTGACGGTGCTCAGTCTTAAGCTGGTGTGTGAGGTGCTGCTATGCCAAAAACTGGCTGAACAGGATCAAGCACGTGACCTGTGGTACGGTCTTATCATCTCCCCGCTGTTCATCCTCCTACAGCTGCTCATGATTCGTGCTTGTCGTGTCAATTAAAGGACAAAAGGCCTTTGAATCAAACAGACTAATAGGGTGTGAAGAATTGGGACACCATTTTTTATATATTCAAATTAATTTGAATATATTAAGCATGTAAACATGACATCATTGCATCATATACAGTGCTTAAAGGTTATGTGCAATTTTTTTATTGTTATTACTATTATTGTCTTAAGAGCTTTAAGATGTTTGGTCTGGATTTTCTCAAAATACTGTAAATGTTGCTTTATGTGTTATTACTTTTTATTGTTTGTACAATTGTAAATAAACCATCATAACCATAATATTTGTTTTGTATGCTCTAATACTTTTATGATTGTGCCTTGAAGGAGGTTATTTTTCAAAGTTTAATTAAAAAATAAATAAAAAAGAACACGGTTGATAAAAAGTGCTAGTTGTATAATAAACACTAGATGGCACAATTGCTCTAATCAATACAGCATTTATTTGTAGAGACCTGTGTGAAGGAATTATTCACTAAAAGTACTTCAAGACCATGTAATCGCAAAAAAGGTAAAATGTTAAAAAAAAGTTTATTTTGTAAACAGGTCTAATAATTTATGGGCAGATACTACTTGGCATGATATTTAGTTTGAGATGAAATGGCATTTGTACATTTTTATAAGTGGATAAAGTGCTCAAAATAGTTTTGGGGCCAATGTATCTACAGAAAAGGCAGGTTTAAAACCTGCATATACAAAGAGGTGGTGTCATTTTCAAGACTATATATAGAAAATGTTTCTACTCATTCATTTTGCTTACCTGTCAGCAATGGTTGTTTTAAATAATTGTTACACAGAAAGGGATGATGTATCATGGTCTTGGACCTTGTCCTCAGTTTGGGATGGCATAAAACAATTTCCTTTTAAATGTTTAGACATTTTTGTAATAAAAAATGACCTCATTGATGTCCTGAACAGCCATTGTGGCTGTAAAGGGCAACAATTGTACTGGAAAGGTCATACACTCTTATCTTAATATAACATGTTTTCCTGCAACCTCTCCCTTTATTCCTAGTCATTTTGATGTTATCTGAATTATCAGCATGGCTAGGTGCAAAATACAGCAATAAATTAGATGAGCAAAGCCTGTAAATAAACTTCACTACAATCTTACTGTCTTGGAAAGTACAACCTATATGTATGCACCCTTTATTTAATCTGATTAAAACAAGAGTAACAATGACAGTTCTACACTCACCATCAAAAAACATTTTGCAGTAATTAATGTATTCCTTTATTCAATTATACAGTACTGTGCAAAGGTCTTAGACGTTTAAAGTTTAATCCAGGATGTTTATTTATCGATTTTGCTCTAGTAGGTCAGTAGGAAATATCAATATAGATTTCCAAACATTTTTTGTTGTGAAATGTAATAATCAAGATTTTGATCTCACCATCATTGGGTCAGTTTGGGTTTAAAGAAAATAAAACAAACGATGTTTGGAATAACCTACTTTTAAAGTTACATTAATCATTGTTTGCAGGTGCATCAAGCATTTTTTACAATTAACTTAAACTTTTACAGTACCAGGTAGGTTGTGCCAAGCATCTTGGAGATGCCACAGTACTCGATTTAGTTTTTATTTTTTTCTGTCACTTTCCAAATTGGCACGATGGCAGTGAGATTAGATATCTGATTATAATAAATTTCCCATTAATAACATAATCCATTCTTAATATTGGAAACAATGTAAAAAAGGACTATGAAGGAAGCAGGGCGTGTTGTATTTGACTGAATGGGGATGATTTAATATTGCCCTTAAGTCTAAATGCCCAAATAAGGGCGTCATCCTGAGACGAAAGGATGACGTCACATACGGAGGGCGGGGTCGCGTTGGTAGACGGGCGTCATCATCATCATCATGCAGGATACATTGTTGCAGCTGCAATGATGTACACGAACGAGTAAGAAACGGCGCTGCAGGCACGGCGAGAAATATTTGCTTTTAAACGTATCCCCACATATTCTTTCATAATGTCGGGCGGGGATCTACATGTTCTTCGCCAAGAGCCCGGACAGGAGAGCCCGAGGATGCCGGGCTGGAAACGCGAGATCCTTGAGCGGAGGAAGGCAAAGGGCGGCAGGGCAGGTGCCGAGTCAGTCGCGTCTCGACTTAACGGCGAGGTAACGGGAATTAAAAACAAGGATGATATTACCAGCGCGCATTCTAGTAGAAACTATACTATTACTCCCGCAAGCCAGCATTTTGCTGGCAAACGGACGACCAAAAGCCCGGATCTGTCACCAGTGAAAACAAAAGAGCACTGGCAGTCCACGGACACGAGCGACTCGGAGGAGAGAACGGCAAAAGACAACGGAGCGCAGGAAAGCCTGGTGCTACAAGAGAGCTTGGGTCCACTGCAGGAAAACCCGTTCATTAAACTGGAGAAAGAGCGCAAAAAGCGTCAGAGCCAAGAGAATGCTGCTCGTCCCGTTCAACACATCTTGGAGTTGTACGGTAGCGTTCCCGGGATACGGACTATACGTGCTGACAATATCATCATTATTGAATCTGACCCGGATTATTTTCCGGAAGGATGCGGTTTAAAGCATGCATCAAAACTGCAGCAGAACGGCACGGTGAGCGGATGTAGCTCTCTCAATGACTTGTTACACAGGAGAGGTAGTCCGGTTACCGAGATACACGCGAAGGAAGTGGTCATTTATGATACCGGGCTTAGTAAAAGTGAGGAGAACCTCAGTACGCTGGGGTGGCAGGATTCTGCCCCTCCAGAGGGTCAAGGCAGGGTGAGTCGCATGCTACAGAAATTTGACAGGAATTATGGGAAGTTACAACCTAAGTCACGCAGCACAGAAAACCTCTTGGACTTGGATTCTAGTTCTGTCAGGCCAAGCTCCAGATCCAAACACCAGCCAGATGTGGTGCCAAAAGTGTGTCAGCAACCTGGATCCCCTGTCCGTACTCCATACAGCAAAGTCTTCCAGAACAACCAGTCTTCCGTAACCAATCATCACGCTTTACCTAGTGACCCCGGGGGCAGTACACCTGCTTCCGGATCCCCTCTTTTAGTGTCCTCCACACGTAGACGTTTTGAGGGGAATGAGACTGTGCGTCCCACAGAGGACAGTGAAAGATCTCCGTCCAAGCCTGTTAGAGAAAGAGACTGGGACAGCACAGATGGAGCATCTAAAGCCAAGGTGCCATGCTCTCCAGAGAGCCACCGTACCCGTGCAGACTGTAGTCCCAGCCCCACGTCACCCCCTTTATCACCAAGGTTTGAGATACGTCCCTCCCCTCGCCCAGATCTTTCTCTGCTTCCGGCTGGTGACATTCAGGCCCGTGCACTTGCCAACTTGCGTCTCCAGTCTCGCAATTCCTTTACTGTCATTCCCAAGAGTCATGCAGCCATCTCATTCCCTGGAAACACAGCACCCTCCAGCCCTGTCCTTTCACCTCCTACCCCACGACCCCTGGTGGGCGAAGCTGTTTCTGAGCGTGCAGTGCCTGCTTCAATATCACCTGCTTCTATCACCCACCACACACCAAAGCTTATGGAAAAGGTGATTGTAGAAGCCAAAACAGAGTCTTCACAACGTACACCATCTAAAATGCCCAGCTCACCTGCTCCAGTTTCTTCCCCCTCAAGTGGCTCACCTGTGAATTTGGTTTCTACTAAAAAGGAATCACTGGTTGATAAGCTGCCTGTCACAAACATTGATGACATTGTTGTTGAACCCACACCACCTCCTCCGAGCCCTGCAGTGCAGAGGCGCAAAGGGAATACGTTTACAGTCGTTCCAAAGCGAAGGCCTGAGGCCCAGCCCACCGCTCCTGATACCCAGGAACCTGCCACCGACTTTCCGAGCACGCCACCAGCCTCACAGGCCCCCTACGCCCAACTAGGCACCCTGATTAAAAAGCGCTATCCTGCTGCAGAGGAGATTGAGGTAATAGGGGGCTACCTCTCCCTCGGACGATCCTGCCTCTCAAAGACAGGTTCAACAGGAAAAAAGGTAAACATAGTTTCATTTAGCATAATTTTTATTAAACATTTGAGCTTTACTTGACATAGTATAAAAAATACAATACATAATAAAGTTTATGCTTTTAGGAAAAGGTTTAATATGAATTCACTTTGCTTTCTTGGCTTGCCTTAGTAAATCTTTTAAAATGTTTATATATCTGGCAAGATAAAAATAGTAAAGTTTGTTAAAAAATGTACAACTATGTGCAAATGTTTAAAGGCTGTAAGTACCTTAAGTCATAGTGCTTCTCTATATCTGTGAGCTGTTCAAAGGTACAATAGTACTACCGCTGGCACAGTAGTAAACCAGTTCATAGAATAGGTTTTATTGTTATACTGTACTTCATTGGTTAAAGGGTGAAAGAGAATCTAAGTAATCAATCTTGAAAACCTGACTGAAACTTCCACACTCATCTGAAGAATTTTTGTAAAGATATCATAGTAGTAGTCATGCCAAATAGATTGCACTGACAGTTTATTGACAATATATTGATACGTGTACCTCAGGCCAGACATCAGCCACAGCAGCTAGTACCTGACCTGTTTTAAGATAAAAGTCTACAACTTTTAGGGCTTCTAATGCAAGGGCTTATATATATGAACCTAAGCCACACTTAAAAGTAAAAAATTATTAATTAAACTTTTGTTAGATTTAGGTGTAACACAGATATACTGTTCAAAATTAAGTTAATAATAGTAACATTTAAAATTTTGAACATTCTGATTGTCATATTTACTAGAATATGTCCATAGTTAATGTGATGAACTAATACCTGTGGTTACTAGGATGACCTTAAATACTAAAATGAATATGAAACATTTGTTAAAATGCCACTTTTTATATTTTGTTAAATATTGCAATGACATCCAGTCACGTGTCCAAATCATTTCTGAGACCAGTGTATTTCATTATGTAAAACTTTCTTTGAGGGTTTTAACAGTTTAACCTTGCCCAGAGCATATGCTTATATTACAACTTTAATGTATAACTTTATATAGCAGTAAAGAACCTGCCAGAGGAGGTCAGGTGATTTATGATGGAAAATGAGAGTCATGTGTTCTGTTCTGAGTTCAGTCTAAATGTTACTGAGGCCTAATAAAGGTCTCTTAGGTCTATTGGTGCATCCTAAAGAGAAAGGAAAACAAACAAGTTACGAAACCTTTTTGACCTATTTAATTTTACTGCTTATTATTTTTTGCAACTAATGTATGGATTTATTGTTGGGTATTTATACTTGTAGTTTTACAGAAAGTACTTGAGGGTTGTTTGACTTGATACAAAATATGGCATTTACAATGAACAGTCATAACTGGTAACCAAAGAGGCAAGAGTGTTTCATCCGCTCTGCACATTGGTGCTGTCAAGCAGTCATGGGTTCTTTGCTTAACCCTAGTATTAAAGGATTAGTTCACCAAAAAATACAAATTCTGTCATCATTTACTTACTGTCATTTCATGGAAACCTGTATGACTTTTTTTTTTTCTCTGTGGAAAACAAAAAGAGATATTAAATGAATATCTGATTGAGTGAATTCACTACAATGGCAATTTAAGCTTTAAAGCTTAAAGCGTCCAAGAGTGTCAGCAAAAATGTATATGCTAATAATTTTTTATGTTCTACATTTAATTTTAAACAAAATCAAAAACAGTTAAACTAAAAACAAGTGTTTCTTTATCAGGCATCACTTATTTTAATTTAATAAAGTTTAACTCTTTCTAGAGTGAGCGTTGCACCATTTTTTCTAATTAATATGAATTGTTTTATTTTTTTTAATTTATTTATTTTTCTGTCTGTTTTATTTTTTTGTCTGTTTTTGTTGGTTAAACATCTTTTCAAGCTTCTTTCTGTTCCACATTTGAATAATTTTAAATATTCACCAAATTATATCTTTTTGTGTTCCACATAAGAAAACAGCCATGCTGGTTAATAAAGACACGTGGGTGAGTTAATAATACCAGAACTTTATTTTGGGGAAGTTTTCTTTCCTTGAATAACTTACCCTACGCAACTTGTGTTCTGGAGGTGAATGATATGATAAAACAGGTGACCTATAGAAGAAAGAGGCAAAAACCATATGATACACTACTGACTCCTTTAAAGTTGGGAACTGTTGGGAATATTCAGAAAATGGAATTCAAGTTTCTTGAATAACCCATTGTAAAATATTTTTGTGCACTCAAACGTTATGATGTGGGAAGTCATTAGTCTTTTGTGTCGATTTGCTCAAAGAATTTGAACTGAATCCACAGTGCAATCATGCCAAGTTGATGGACACTAACAGGATGTTTTGAACCCCACTGTTGGACCTCAGTTAACATTGTTAACTCTTTCCCTCTTCTGTCCACCGCTCTGAAGGCTTAACCTGGTCTGGCCCAGGTTGGCTTGTTGTTCTCTATCCAAGTATTGTTTCTAGGCCTTACGCCATTGAGGGCTGGCCCATGCTATGCCTTTTGTTTTGTTGGGTTTTAAAAGTTTAATTGAAGCTCTTCCTGGTTTGATAGGGAAGCAGCAATGGTTTAGGTCTGACATTCTGTAACATGATGGCAAAGAACATGTTTTAGTAGTTTAGATAACATAATCTAATATGATTTTAGCATGTTTTAGCATGATGCTGAAACATTTTTACATGATACTGGCACGTTTAAACAATGTTAATCCAGCATGTTATAATGCGAGCATATTTTAGCATGATGATGGCATGTTTTAGCATGACGTTAGCACATTTTAACATGACAGTATGAGTGTTGCTTTGTGGTTGCTAAGTTACCAGGGGTAGGTGCGGTGCAGTTGCTAGGGTACCCTCAGTGACTACTAGGTTGTTGTTATGTGGTTGTGAAGATACCCGGGAAAGTTGTTGGGGTGTTGCTATGCAGTTGCTATTGTACTCAGTGTGGTTACTAGACTGTTGCTATGCAGTTTGTATGCATTGTTAGTATTAATTAAATTTTGTTAGCATGATTTATCATGAATAAACATGTTGCTAACATGATTTAACATTAATTTGCATGATGCTAGCACATTTTAGCATGATGATAACATGATTTAGACGATAAAGATGATAAAGATGATAAAGATACTGAAATATGGCTTATGCATGATACTATGCAGTTGCTAGGGTGCTTTAAATAGTTGCTGTGGTGTGGCAAGGAGGTTGCCATAGGAATATCTTGAGCCCTCTGACAGCCCAAGTCAAATAAGCCCACCCACAGGTCTCTACAATGTAGCATGATGATAACATGATTTAGCATGATAAAGATATTGAAATATGGCATATGCATGATACTATGCAGTTGCTAGGGTGCTCTAAATGGTTGCTATGATGTGGCAGGCAAGTTGCCATAGGAATACCTTAAGCCCTCTGACAGCCCAAGTCAAATACGCCCACCCACATGTTTCTACAATGTCCTAATGCTCAGATATGGCATAGTCATTTTATTACATGGTTTCTCAGATAATGTAATGGTTGCTAGCATGTAGCTAGACAGTTAACAGGGCAAAACTAATGGACAGATGTGTGTCTGAATCAAAAGAGCCAACTCCTATCTCTCTATGATATTCTGGTGCTGAAATATAGCTTTCATGTTGGTTGCTTGGGTGCTCTAAATGGTTGCTAGGATATGGCTGACTACTTGCCATGTATTAGCTATTGTAATATTAATACTTGCCTTGATTAGATGTGTGTGTGTGTATTTGTGCTAAGCAGTAAGCAAAGCCAGACTGATCCCTTGGGGTCTCTTGTGAGGTTGCTGGTTCTATTGCATATTATCTGCCCATGCTGGGCTCTTTATTGTCCAGGGCCTGACTGGTGTTCTCTGGTTTAGTCTATGTTTTTACCTATGTTTTTCCTGAGGTTACATTCATACTGAAAATAGAGCATTGGGAGAGCAATGTATATAGATCCCAATAGACATCCTGCATTTTTCTATACCTAAATTACCACAGTAAAAAAATGTGTTCACAATAGCCATTTGCAGTGACAAAAGCACCATAAGCGTTGGCGATACAATGTTGAGTCAGAGTTTCACTTCATGATGAGTGACTCATGCAGTGACCACCAATGGGAGTAAAGACAGTGGAACTCACCTGATCTTGACACAGGTGGATTTATTAGTAGAACGGGGACGCCAACTAGCAAATAACAATAAAGTGACCCACTGTGATTTATTAACTGTAGAAGTATGTGTATTTAGCTTAGGTATGTTCTCCGTTTATGGGAAAGATTATGAGATATTTGAATCTGAGGCCAAAGTTACTCTGTAAGCTACTATTAAGTTATAGAGTAGACAAGTGATATAGAGTGGTTCTCAGCTTCTTTTGCTTCAGGACCCTAAATGGACATCTAGTGTCATGCTAAACACAATATAACATTTGGATTTATTTTAAGATTGTGTTGTTTTGTTCATGTGTTTCGAGAATAAGGCAATTTCTATCTTAGCATCTGCCTAATGTGGCTATCTACCAGCAGTGATGACAATATCTTAGATTTTAATAAAAAAAAAAAAAGAGTTTGATTGGACAAGCCTGTTCGTTTTGTTACTTCACCATGCACCATTATATGATTAGTTACATTATATTATGTAGCATTGTTTTTCTCTGTTTGTTACAGCCCTGTCAGAACAGACCTTCAACCTAGTTTGACAAACGCTTGTGTAGGATATGACATTTGACATTAGTTACTACATAAATATACGATAGCGATCTGTCTAAAAGTTGCTACTTAAAATATCAAATTGTACATTAGATATCATAGTGGTGGAGTATACAAGGATTTTAATTAGCATTCAAAAATTTGTATACAATTATACATTAATTGATTTTAATCAGAAAGTTGAACTGAATCTTGAACTTTCTATTAGCTTGAACATGTGAGAGGACTTTCGTCATGGTTTCATTATTTGCTTTTATGCCTCTGTTGTCTAAAGGCTTTAAAGAGGGAGTGGTATGTTATAATGGTTTGCTGATGGTTGGTTTGTCATTGCCCAGCTTTAGTCAGTGTGTGGGAGCATTGCACAAGTAGCTATTATGTTAGTATGTGTGTTGGATGGCCATCAATACACTCTACGATTGTATTTGCACGATAAAACTCTCTGTTAGGCTATGGAGTGGGTTTCATTAGTGTATTATACCTTACGAAACCTTACTTTATTGCACATATTTAAATTACATATTTTTAATTAGATTGTATGTATATTTTCTTTCCGTTTTCAGTATCTTCTAGTTTTAGTGCTATTTAGTATATTTTCATACACTTAATATGTATTTTAAATTAACATAACAACAATAATAGCTAGTTAATATTTTAGTATTTAAGTATACCAACTACCAGCATGTATGCATTAATGACAATTATTTAGATAGTAATTAACTAATGTAATAATTAATAATTAACAATTGATCATTTAAATACATTTGGGGCTTTCAAATTTCTTAAGGTTGTTTGATATTGTCACTATCTAGTGTCATTTTCATGTTTATTGAAGGCAGGTTGTAAAGCTGTCAAATTGTTTTATTTACTTTGTATCAAAATTGAAACTGAAATTGTCTCCTTTTTTATATTTATAAAAAGCTTTCTTTGGGTTTTGAAAACATTCATGATTTTTCCTTCCAAAGCCACACAAGACGCAAATGAAAACGCTCCTGTTACCCTGTATGTCTTACAACAGGTGTGAAAGTCCACAGCGCTTAATTATTGACTAGTCAGAATACTGTCTCCTCCATCATACACTATACCTCTCTCTCCCTCTCTCCCTCTCTCTCTCCTCCACCTTACTTCCTCTTAAATTCCCCTTCCCCCCACTACCCCTCTCTTAACTTTAGTGCTGTCTTACAGGAAGTGTCCTCGCAGACCGACAGCTACTCTTTTCCAGCTCTGTGTCTATTCTACTTTGCTGTCAGTATGTACTACCGTGTTATATACTTTAAAGATCACATAACTTTCGCCATTGTGTAATCCCATATGCACCACTTCTGTGTGTGTGTGTCTGCCTGTCACATGGCTGCAATGTCTACAATAGAGTTGATGTAATTAAAATTCAGACTGCAAAGCGCCACTGTCACTGTCATGTTTAATTCAGGATACACTTCTGTGTGTGTGTGTCCTTTGTGAAGCCCAGTGTGACCAGTTATACCATCAGAGTGAGGACAAAGAGAGCGAAGTGAGGACATTCGGTCCTCACGTTCTGACACCCCTTTAAAGGGCTGTTTGAGGGTTAAGACTTGGTTAAGGGTTAAGGTTTGAATTAGGCTAAGGTTAGGTTCAGGTGAGGCAGTTAGGGTAAGGGGCTAGAGATTCTATTGCGTCAGTTAATGTCATTAAACCATATATTGGTGCAAAATATTTACTCAAAAGTCAACCTAAAAATCTGAGCAAAACTTCCTTTTGTAGAGTTCGCTAAAAAAATATTGTAAATTAAGTCTTATTGGCATCAACTAGTTATCATCAGTTCAGTCAACTTTATATTCATAAACCAATTACAATTTTAGTATCCCTAATAAGTTTTACTAATATTTACCAATATACATATTAATAATACTATTTATTCTGTGTTGTACGTTTCATAAAGTTCCTGTTTTCTGTATTTTTATTTTCATTGTATGTGAAGCTGCTTTGAAACAATGCAACATTGTAAAAAAGTGCTATATAAATACATTTGATTTGAGTAAATAAAGTTTTAAAAGTAATAAAGAGTAAATTAAGTGTAAAAATGCTAAGGTTTCTGTTCGGGTTAAAGTGTGGGTTAGGGTTAGGCTATATTGTGTGTAACTAGCTTTGTATGAAAACAATAGAAGCCTACAGAATGTCCCCATTTAGATAGATAAGTAAACAGGTGTGTGTGGTTTGGGGGTTAAATATGTATACACAAATGTGTATAATGACGTGTATAACAATGTAAACATGGTTTATGGGAACACTTCCTGTGTCCTCATATACTAATTAGCTTAAGAAACATACTTAATTGTGATTTTGTGATTTTTGTCAATTAAAAAATGCCAAAGGTTTTCTGTGAGGGTAGGGTTAGGCAATGTACAGGTTATACACTATAAAAACCATTACGTCCATGAAGAGTGCTCATAAACCACATATGCCAACATGTGTGTGTGTGTGTGTGATAGAGGATCATAGAGAGGGAAAGTTGCAGCTAAAATGAATATGAAAATGTTTTAACATTGATTGTTTGTTGTTTGAGTTAACTGCACTGTACCTTTCAGAGAAACTACAGGTGAAAATAACATATTCTAATATGTTATTTAATAATATTCTAATCTATTTTAGATTAGTTAAACCCAATCTGATGATTTTGTTTTGTAAACACCACAAAAAAATATTTTGAGTCATTCTTTGTTTTTTAAAAAATGAAAAATTGAGGCATCTGCAAGTCAATAAATGTTAAAATGTACAATGTTTCAGAAGTAAAGCCAAAGTGATTAGCCTAAGAATTATATGGGCTAATATGATTTTAATATGATAACATTGCTTACTAAGCTTATCTGTGTAAAGGTAAATCCAGTATTACTGCCTTGTTGCCATGACAACATAAAGCTACTAAAGTAATATTGGTTTGTAGAGATTTTATCACAGTCATGTCTACAAGTTGTAAACATTATATGGGTTAACATCAGGTTTACATTCTTATTTTAAAAAAAATTAAAACCAGGAAGTCTTATGACATACAGGATTGTTTACAAGGATTTTGAAAAACAGTCCCACCTACTACTTATACAGTAGCTCAAACTTTCATTTTCCTAACAAATTAATTAACAAAATATGTACTCTACATTTCTGCTTTAAAACCATTTAGTACACTTGCCCATCAACTTCTACTGTAAAACTATTACTGTAATTTAGGACTAGGTATAGGGCAACAATTTTTGAGATAGCAAAGCAGGTCACAGATGCTGTGGATAGGGCTTAAGTTGTATTTAACATGCATTGTAATATAATGTAGAGATAATTTTCCTTTCCTGTCATAAACTGAAAAGCAAGCATTTGTGCTTCAGCTCTTGCTGACTTGTCTGGGTGTTTGCACATATGCTAATCTGTTGTTTAGGAGTTCAGCCTAAAATAGTCAATGCAAATCTTACTCAAATAAAGCTCAACCATAAGCTAAACTCAAGTTGCACAAAAACACACACTGACCACTACCAGCTACCCCAAAATAAATGTGTTTTTGTCTGTGTGATGATATAGCCGGCTGTGTGTTTTCCTGCCCCTGTTTCTCTGTGATAAGCTCTCGATGGGAATCATTTTCCTATCTCTCTTTCTCTCTCTTGCTCTCTATCTCTCCCTCTGTCTCTCTTTCTATTCCTCTCTCTATCCCTTTCTCTCTCCCTTCCCTACTACAGAGGGATAACATACTTCTGTCTTGTGTGTTGTTCTTTGATGCTTTCTTGCTCCTGGTGTAGTTCCTCCTCCACTCTTTCCTTTAAAAATAGCTGTGGTTCCTGTTGCCGAGCAACAGAGACCACAGCCATTCTATCCTGTCATTAGAAATCCTAAATTAGGTATCTCTGTTTTTTTGTTTCCCTTTCAGACTTGCCAATAATTTATCAAAGCGTCTGCTTCCAGGCAAATCCATATATGAGAGCATGCCAACATAGCATCTAAGCCCACATGGAATCTGCACACTTTTCACATTTTTTATGCTGATTATTTCTGTGCTGTTAACATCACTAAATGAAATGGCAATAAAAATTTGTATATTTTGGCTATTTAAAAATAAAATTTATTGCATGATATGCTGATTAATTATTTGAGTTAAGAACGATTAATCACGCATGTCAATATTTGCTGAAAAAAAAACTTGAAAAAAGATTACTTTACTTTACATTATTTGGCCATCAATAGCCATTACAGATAAAAGCTTATAAGTTGATATACAAATAAGTTGATATACAAATTGATCTATTTACTTAGTCAGTATACTTTATCATAAACCTGCAGTCTAATCCAAAAACAGACAATTATCTGAGCTAGTCTTACTTATTACCATTTGTGGTATTTTTATTGATAGTCTATGTCTGTAGTCTATTGTTAGTTAGTTTTACTTTAAGTTTTACTTTATAGGGAAGTGGTATTTCAAGCTTCAGTTGCTCCAGTGTAGGAAAAATCCTTTTTATGAAATTAACTTGCACATTCTGTGCTGTTAACATGTTATTTTGTCTTTAGAATTAACTATCCTAAAATAACACAATACATTTATTTCCGTTAAATAATTCTGTTTCTGAGCACTACTTAAAATTTCCCAGTTCCTTTCCAAACTAACGTTTTTTAAAAATATATTGCTATTGGATACCTAACAAAATTTTGAATGGCTTTAAATGGCTTATTTATAGTTATATTTATAGGCTTAGTTATTTAAGCTACCCTGTAAATGTATCAATCATATTGACCTAAACAACTTGACACCCCTTAGCTCCACCCTACAGGAAGTCGGCCATTTTGGATTTTCTGAAAAGCGCATACCAAGAACTTTTAAATACTCCTGCTAGGCATTTTATGTGATTGGCACCAAACTTGGAGAGCATCCTGCCAAGAAATTGAAGTTTCAAATATACAAAGGATTTTTTGATATCTTGAATGGTGTTGTCATGGTGAGGCGCTAAAATTATGGCGAAAAATGGGTGAAAAGTCTCTAACATCTACAGCACGCATTGAGCAATTGACGTCAAACTTGGCAAATATGTTTATTGTGATGGGCTAATGACAGTCATATGACTACTGTGAGTCATGGTCATAGCGCCACCAACTGGAAACAGGAAGGGCATCATTTAATACAAACTTTAAAATAGTCAACTAAAATTCAAGTCATGGCTGATATAAAGTTTGAAATAGTTTGGTGATATCTTAAATATTGTTGCTGAGATTCACTGACGGGACCCTAGTTGGAAATAGGACATATTTTTTTTTTTTTAAATCACAGATGCAGAAAGTCCTATTATATTTATGTATAATATTTGCATAGCGTTTGAGGGCCATTACGTGGATAAAAAAGGAAATTGTCAAAATGTTAAACTGTAACCCCGTCCTCTCATAAAGTTCACTCCCTGGAGTCACCCCCAAGTAACCCCCTTTCCCTTCCTTATTTTATGAGCCAATTGGTGTAGCTGCAATTTATCTAAAAGCATTAGCCATTAAGTACCGATTAGCCATCGATCGACCGCTGTCGAAGTCTGATTATTGAGAGAGTTTTAATTTAAGTCTCTTTGTCAATTTTTTAATAATATATTTTTAAACTATAAATCAAAATCTTCATAACACTTTAAAATATATATACCTTTGAGAATGAGCAACCAAATTCATGATTTCAGCAGCTGTGATCAATATAGCATGTTCAATTATAAAATAGGCTTTCTACATGTCCATACACATATCTGCATCTTTATACTCTGTAGTGTAAGCCTTCACATGTCACATATTTTTTAGCAATGACTGAAAAATATTTCATGTACTGAATCCCCTTGATCATACAAAAATACATGTGTTTCTAAGGCTGGATCACCAACCTCACATGCTTATGGTACAATAACGTGCATATGTTTATGTTTTACAGGACTTACCAGCTGTACAATGCAGAGGGATTTCTAATATTAAACACGCTAGCAGCAGATTACCTCTAATCAGGCATCTGCTCAGTCTGCTTTAAATCTCAGTGAGAAGACGCAATAATCTTTCCCCTTAAACACACACACACACAAACAGCCTGAGCATTTGCCAGCTTCTGCTTCACAGCATGCTGCCAACCACAGGTTGCAATTCAGGGAGCTTCCCCTTAGTCTGTGTGTGTGTATTTGACATATAATCAGGACAATTGAATTGGCAAAGTCTGCTATAATAGGTTTTTCTTTGCTTACTGTTGAACAAAACTGCCTGTTCTAAAATGATTAACAGTTATAAATTGATGTTCATACCGAACATATGTAAAATTAACATACAATAGATTTATCTTTGTATTTTTTGTCTTTGTATTTATCAAGAGAAAATACCAATACTTCAAGTTCTTAAAGAAATAGTTTAACCAAAAATGAAAAACATTATTTATTCAGTCTTATGTCATTCCAAAACTATATGGCTTTTTCTTTCAGGGAACACAAAAGGTATATTTTACAGGATATCCTATTTTATCTGTTTAAAAAATATTTTGTTAAAAAGTGTTGTGAAATACTTTTTCCATATAATGATTGGCCTGAATATATAAAAAAAGTTTATTTTCTTATGTCAAAGATTTAAAAAACAAACAAAAAAACAATTAGTTTAATGAGCCTAAGTGAACTATGGGAAATGGCTGAAACTGCCAGGACATCACACTGGGCTCAGACGTGTAATGCTGGCCGAACAGTCAGGAAATGTGAAAGCTCAGGCCAAGAATGACCAAATAACTCCACAGTGGAAACTGTGTTTAACTGCCAATGGCTTATTCAAAATTGGAGTGAATTGTGCTTCAGTAGGCGCTAGTTTAAAGAAACTGAATGGTACAATGACTACGAGGAAGTCCAGTGAAAGCATATGTAAAATGGATTTTTCCCACGGCTGTGTAAGTAGTTAGTGTTACTATTATTTTATACTTTTATTATTTACTTTTACTATTAATACTCAAATTAAAATGTTCTTTGTTGCGTAGAGGAGAAACATCCTTCTATTTCTCTATAATGTTAAACTAAAATATATTTACATAACTGCAAAACTGATTTTAAAGATCAAATATTAACACTAACAATTATATTAGAATTTATAATTAACAATTTATATTTAACAATTAATAACTTCAAGAACATCAAGGGCACTTTGTGCCTAATGGTTAGAGACTCAGACTAGCTGCCCTTTGCTCCAGCTGTGTGTGTTTATGCCTTGCAAAATGCAGAGGTCACATTTCACTTCATGTTACCTAATTTATTTCTAGCATTTTTTAATTACTGGAAATTCATGAAACAGTGAGATTTACAGGGAAATCCATGAAAACACAGTCAGTCAGGAATATGGGATTAGGATGGATTGATTTTCAACAGTGATGACCCAAAGAATACAGCACAAACTATGAAACAATGATTTTTACATGAAAATGTATTCTGGAAAATATCACATATATGATCCAAAAATTGATCCATTATGTATGTACATATATGATCCAAAAAAACTAAAAATTTAAGTATGTAAAAACTCTGCTTCTGCTTTGGATTTGGAACAAATTTGCATTGAAAAATGGATGAAAATTTAAATGTGCAAATCCTAGAAGACTCGAAATTCTTTAAATGAGCATTATGAACATTTTGTTTCTTATATCAAAATGAATGTCATTGAGTAAAAAATAAAAATACAATTGTAATGTAATATGTTTATTAAAATATTGCACTATATAAAATGTTTTTTTTAATTAATAAATGTGTTAAATTTGCATGAATAAAAATACAAAAATATTTCAACATGTAGGTTTAACAGAAACATAATAAGAAAAATCTGAAAGGCAAGTATTTAAATGTGCTGAATCTTTTATTTCAGAAAGCACAATGTAATAGTGCTGCGAGTAATCTGTGAGGTGTCATGTTCTTTCTTGTGTCTTTTTTTTTTATTGAAGGAGGCACAGATTTGACTACACACCCAGTTCAGTCCATTGTGTTACATAACTAACACAATGGACTTAGTAGATTTAGCACCATTGAATTACTAGAGGAGAACTGGCTCTTAGAACACCTCTTCAAAAATAATGGATAGAATGATTCACTGTACTCATTTATAATGAAACATGAGAGGAAAACTTGAAAGCTGGAGAATGTTTTCAAAGGGATTTTATTTACAAGTTTTAGGGTTGTCACAAATAACAAGATGCCAGTACCAATTTAATTTTTACAGTCCTCCATACAATTTTTAATACCACAGCCAGTTTTAACTACTTATAATTTTTACATTCTTAGAAATTTTAGAATTCTTAGAAAGTAAACAGTTTAAACAGTCAGCAAAAAATTATATTAATAATAAAACAAACAAATTATAAGCATTAAAACTATATTGATACTGTAAGAAAATGTTATATTACATATAAAGTGCCAGTATTGTCATTCCGCAGTATTAAACAGGCTTGTAATTTGTTACACATCATGGAATACGACCTCAGATTGTGCGGCCTATTACTTTTATAGGCTATTGGACTTAATCTAAAATGGTCTGTTAGGTTACAGTCACCTTTTTGAAAATTGTATGCTGATTATGGGTTTTTGTTAGGTTAAAGCAAAAGATACATAACATTTGAAAAGAAAATAACAGGTACCCAATGGAACCCAATATGACAGTAAGTCTTTAGAAGTGATGGTTAACACTCATAGGGAATTGTTTCATACACCAAGGGTGGCCTTTGTCCGCTTTTTTGCTGGGTGTGGTATGTAGAGGCATTTTCTCAGTCTTCCTGTACTGTATATAACCATGCGTAGGTTATTTTAGTTAGGACATGTGATAGAGATTATAGCAGACTATAGTAGGACAGAGCTAAAAAAACACACGCATTGGTCAGGTGACTGGTGAGGAGATTGCTTTAAAACAGACTAGGGTCATCATTTAAGGGTATCTTCTCAACTCATTACATTTAAATCAACCAATCAAGCATTTGTTGGTTAGTTATTTATAAGATTTTAGAGCCCATAACAGCACTAAAAAAAGTTAAGTATAAAAAAAAATATGAGTGGTGTTTGCCTATACCTGCCACAATGCTATGATATTGTGGGTGGCCTTCTGGGTGTTGCTATGTGAATGCAGAGTGTTTTGAGTGAGATGTAAATCAGACATCGCCTCATGATACAATATTGATTCTCTCATCCTGCAATACAATATTTGCAATACAATACAATACCTCAAAAAATTCAGCAATACGATTACTATTTGATTCATCCAGGGGTATATTGATCGTTGTTTGTTATATGTGGATGTTATGTGCGTAGTTTACACAACCAGTTACATTTTTATTCTTAGAAAACTCATAAATACAACCAAATTATATAGCATGTATGTCTAATTAAACTCTTTGAAAACTGCACATCCAGTATCCCAATTAGGACATTTATAACAACAAAAAATACACTTTGGTTTTATTTTTTAAAGAAAAATAAATAATGTGCACATAATAAAGCTTATGATGACAATAAAGTCATTAAGTCTTTTGTGCCAAAATGTGCAATAGTGTAAATTAATGAGGTACTCTAGGACAGAAACATCGAATGTTTAATCTTTTGTTTACAAATTACATGGGTTTTCTTTTTCTTCCCATCTATTAAAGTGTCAAAATAAAAGTACCTAGTGATTATTTTTTTTTGTTGTTGCGTGTGCTATCAATCTATTATATCGTTAGACATTTCATTGATGTATTGATCAGTATCGATGTGTTGTTACACCCTACTTAAAAAGAGTAAACCTCTCCCCAAGTTTTCACTGCTATTTAGTTGCATCAATAAATTAGATTTTTTTTTATGGTTAAGGGGTGTGCAGTAGTTTTTGGTATAGGTGTTTTGGTTTATTTCATAGTTTACTTCTCTGAAATAAATAAAGTCTACCTCTACTTGCATAGTACTTTTATGACTGACCTGATTTGACTACAGTATGTCTAACTAGATGAAGAAAATCTGAGTGGTGCCTGTCATTGCAAAACTCGGGCCACTATATTTCAATGATGTTAACATTTTAACATGATGTTAGCATGAATAAACATGATTCTAACATCTTTTAGACT
>JAZGTK010005105.1:6973-23056 GCA_036877625.1 Ambastaia sidthimunki
CCCGCGATGGTCACAGATGTCTGGTGGTGTGATTGGATGGGTGGCTTTTAGAGCAGTTAGTTACAGCAGCTTGTTCCATTTTGTGTTCCTGTGTGGGGTCAGAGTTCGTCTTTTCACTAGTCAGTAAGAGTGATCTCTGCCACACTACTCTGAGAGATTGTGTTTTTCTTCATATTGCCCAGAAATGGTTTAGAATGGCTCCCTGGGAACGTGTGAACTTGGTTGAACTTGCACTGCCACGCAGACTCTGTGTGTGCACATACAATGTGTGTGTGCTTGAGTAACTATGAGTAACTCTTTCTCTGATCTGGGTTCGTAAGCAACCACCTAAAAACCACCTAGAGCACCCTAGCAACCGCCTAGTAACCATTCAGGGTATGTAACAGGGTTACATGACAACACTGTACGAAAAACAGAAAAGTTTTTCTTTTATGATTTCACATACAGATGACAGTGTTGTCAAAGCAATTCCCATTAACACAAATCTACAACAACAACTAAAACTTGTATGCCAGGCAAATAGCTGGTGATGTCACGAGATAGTACTATGTACATGACATCACCATTTTCACAATGGTGCCAGCCCCCCAAAACGCTGTTGTTGTATAAATTAACAGCCAAAACTGTTTTGGTTAAAAATTGTGATATCAGACATTTGCAATCACATACAATAATTTGATGCACTGTACCATTATAATTGATTTGGTGCATTAGAAAGATTTTAGTTTGTCATTGGCAGTATGTAGTCATACAACAGCACATCCAACATTATCTTCATGTACTACAGACAGATGAATCCACCCGTGTGTTTTAAACCCAAGTGTGTGAGAAATGTTTAGAGCATGACAGAACTGCTGGTGAATCCTTCAGTTTCTGTGTACGCACAAATATCTCGCTGTCATGTTTGCCCTTTTCCAAATGGCACCCAAACATGTCAGAGGAAAGGTCAGTGATCTTGGAAAAGCACTAAGACATGGCCAACATTTGACTCGTGTGTGTGTGTGTGTGTGTGTGTGTGTGTGTGTGTGTCTATGTGTGTGTTAGAATGGTTATGAGTCTTAGAGGTTATGTGTTTATTTACACATTGTTCTCTGTATTATCTTAATAATGGTTTCTAAAAGGTCTGGTGCTATACATGAACATCTGAAGATCCTGTAATGTCAGTGTAGAAAGATTGTATGTTTCTTTACTGTACTGCTGCTTCACAGAACCCTGGAAAGATAGAACCAGTTGCTGAGCTGAGATCCGATTACGTAACATCAAGAACCCATGTTCTAAAATACATACATAGATAAAAAGAGATCTTGTTATTAAATATAAGGTGCTCTAAAAGACCTTTGAAAATGAACTAAGCACTTAAATCTACTCATACCAGTAACCTCTAAATATAAGGTCTGTTTTGGACCAGGTTGTGTTCTAAAATGCAGACGCTGGAATACACATGTATGTGTCTGTTCTGGGATCAGATCAAGCGACTGCTGATCTTGGCAGGAATGAGATTTAGAGAGTCATACTGGGAAGATAGAGTCTGATCTCATCTGCTAAAAGGATGCTGGGAGATTCGACGCCTCCCTCAGAGGGTAGTTAAAATAGATAGCAGGTCCCCACAGCCCAGACACAGCAGGTCGAGTGCACACTACAAACAGACTACTGTTAGCTTTACTATCAGAACAGATGTGAAGGATTGTAAATCTCACTGAAGTCAGGCAGTATTTGACAGTAGAGGGTTTTCAAAAACATCTTTGTTACTCTCAATAATTCATTGACAAGCCTCAGAGATTAGATGTGTTTCTGGGTGGAAATGCAATCACAGCCCTGAAGAAAATTCAATGTGCTTGTCAGGCGCTTCAGACAAAAGTCGACAGATTTATTATGGCTGTGCTTTTCCTTAAAAGGTTCATAATAATGCGTCTCGCCATAATGTAGGTTTTATACGTGAATACATTATGTGTGCATAACAGTCTAGTATCTATTTGAAATAATAGTGTTTTACCAATTTACATACTGGGATTATGTTTACTAGAAAAATACTTTTAATTCAGGTATTAGTGCGCAAATGTTGACATGGGGATTGTACGTCAGTTGTTTTTGGTATATTAGAAACTGGCTATATTTCATTTTATTTTAACCTTAAAGTTGTCTTGACATGCTAAGATAAACGGAACATGCATCAAGTTCCTCAACATTAGACTCAACACAGACGCTGTGTCAACGGCTCTTGAAAAATGTTGGAAGCATATAGTTCTTAGGAATGTCGTTGTATGTCATAGCTCCAATATTTGCCTTTACTGGAATAAAGATACATAGTCAAATATACTTTAAAGCCATGTAGGGCATTTGCAATGGTATCTTCTCCCTCCTTACAGCGGAGGGCGCTGTTACTCTGTTAGATCAGAGGAACAATATTTCTCTTCCTCTGTATTTTTCGACCTCTGTATGGCCATCATTATTTATCGCTGTAGATCTGGACTGTGAATCTGTTCCTCTCTGTTTAGAAATGGGCTTGATTCTGTCTGGATCATCCAATCCACCTGTAAGACAGTCCTACACAGCTGGCAAACACACGTCATTCAGACAGCTGTTCCCTCCCAGCCAATCACCTTTCACTCAAATGACCTTCATATTTGGAATGCATCACAAAAAATGTTTGGTAACACTTTACTGTAAGGTATCATTATTATTAACGTTAGCAAACTAGTTAACGTTAAGTAACAATTAACAATACTTCTACAGCATTATTAATATTACTTTAATTTTAACATTTACTAATACATTTTTTGATAATACAAGTTCTGATACACATCTGTTAACATTAGTTAATGAACAAACAAACAGATATATTTACTGCATATGTCATCTTGACTTGTGAGTTGAAGTTTCTCAACTTCAGTCCCTCATTAATTACTGTAACACCTAATTCAACTCGTCGGCTTGTTAGTTTGTTAAATAGAGACAATTAAAACATCTGGAAAAGAGGGTCCTGAGGACTTGAGCTGAGAAACACTCTGGGTTGTTTAGATATTTGTACTGCAGTTTCTCATGTTGACTGGTGATCCATTGATTTGTCCTTTTTATTTTCATGCTCCTTGGGGTCTCTGTTCACTCAGCACCTCGGTGAACTAGTCAGTAAAATTGATCCAGGAAGCTCTGTTTTTGCTGGCTCTTCACAGTGGCTCAGACTGAGCAGATTGTACAAGCAGTCTGCGGTGTTAAAGCGTGTCTCTGGGGAAGAGCGTCTGGTTATCACTGATTAAATGTGAACTTCCTTTCTAAGGATGTTTCTTGAGGATGCAGACAGCTGTTCAGTCTGAGGAACCCTGCATGATTAAACTGAATATTACACTTATGTAAAGTTTGAAGTCTTTCTCATTTTTAATAACCGTACGCCATCCATTCATTGGTAATTAATACCCTGTGTAAGTCTGAAGGCACGTTAACTCGTAAATCTAAGCGCAGTATTGGTTCTGTTGAAAGGAAGATGTTTGATTGACATGTTTCTTGACTCATTTGTTTCTGCTGTCAACTTGTGAGGAAACCTGAAGTGCGTGAAGATTTTGCCTGTCAAAAAATGGTTTGACAGTTACTTTCAGGAATGACAAGTTATTAAAAGCGGTAGCAGATTTATAAAAAGATTTATATTTTTAGAATAATAGTAAACTTACCAAAAGTATAACACAACAAATGAAATATTGGGGGTTATGTTGTGACAAAAAAGTATTTAAAACTTATGCCAGTATTTTAGCATCTTCAAAGTACCTGCACATCAGCTAGAATTAGCATAATTTTGCAAAATGTACTTGACAGGATTTTAAGGGGAGGGTCTATGATTTCAACTATATGCAGTTCATCACTCAGTATATTATAAAGGGCAGAAATTATGATGTTCCTTCAAGTCTTCTGTTGTATACTGTGCAGATACGTTTGCCAGATTTCAGATTTTTCTGAAATTTGATTATTTTATATGTACCCAGCATAATTCAAACCACTGTAAATGATGATTGACAGGTGAGTGGACAGAGCATTGAGCTTGTCATTCACTTGTCATTCATTGTCATTGCCTGAAACCTATTTTAACACCAGGTGTGAACAGGTTCTTGGACATCTGGTGTCAACCTGATTTGAAAGAAAAAAAGAACTTGTAAGTTTAGGTGTGAACAGGAACGTTAAGTGGCACTTCTGTTACTTGCTGTTAGCTCTCCACACCTTTCTCCACTCTCTTTTCCTCTCAGTTTTCCCAGCAGCCCCTCCGGATTGCTCTGCCCTCCCTCATCAGCTCAGATTTCATTCCCTGGAGTCTGTTTTCATTCCTGTAGTGAGATGTCACTCCTGGCTCAGATTCCACTCTACTGCCTCTGTGGAAAACACACTCCAGACAAACACACATGGATGTTGTTATGTGTACCAGAGGCCATGTAATCCAACCAGCTTCCTTTTGATTTTACCCTCCCCTCCCTTCCCTGGATCAAACACGCGTTGTTGGAGTCATTGTTGGTTCAATCAAGGTTCAATGGTAGCTTGTTTTTTTTAAGGTCCTCAAATGTCCCCCAGGTATTATTAGATGGTTTTTGTACCTCTCAAAAGATGGATCACAGGTATATGAGACCACCTACACCCTCGATTCAATACAAGCAGAAGAAAGACTTTCATTCTGTGTGGGCAGATAGAAAGGTTGTTGTGAATGGAGAGAGTTTTCATTGTGCAGGTTTGTCTGTGGATAAATAAAAAGAGAGTTTTGGCAGCTGTTTGCTTTTGAGCTTGTAAAATTAAGACTGCTGCCATTGATTACAGTTAAAGAGATCATCGTCTATGTGTGTTTTTCCTGGGTTGACTTTTGGTCAATGATTTAGATATGGAAATATTTTTCTTGTGAGGTTGAAGAGAAGTTTTGGTGTGCATTAGCTGCAGTGTTGCAGTTTGCTAAAATATCTGGTGATAAATGCATTTTGTTTTAAAAGTGTGTAAGCATTTTGCTGTGTGAACTTTACTTTCCACTGGGATGCACAAAATCTGTCCCAAAACAAAAAACCCGTTTGTTTTGAAGTCAACATTAGTTCAGGATTAAACCTAGTGTATTTACTTTCATATTTACCTCAATTTCTGGTCTTTTTAAGACTGTGTCTTTTTCTGGTCTTTTTTTCTATGAAGAATTTTTTTTTTTTGTAATATTTAAACGAAAATGTATAAACTTACTCTGACTCTTGCTTTTCAGCTGACATCACCAAGCCTTCAATTTTTCACCCCTCCCCTTCAGCCACACGTCCTTCAGAGACCCCTTTTCATAACCCAATCAACTCCCAATTAATAAAACCAAGCCCCGCCCCACTTTTTTTCCCTCATTGAGTAACCCGTTTCCCTCAGAAATACATCACGTTTCTGAAGTAAATTGGGTTGTGAAAGCCATTTCATATTGACTAATTCAGAACATCGTCCTTGACCTTGATTCAGATCTGTGGGTTGTAGAACTTTAACAGTCTGAATTATTTTTGGGACACTTTGCTCTCACATCCAATCATGTCTGCCATTAATTTGATAGTGCAGCTGAGGGCCTAAAACTGTCACAATCTTTCAGTTTCTTTGGATTGATGCATCTGGTGTTTAAAAACCCAGATTCTTGCCTGACTCACATCTCATTTCAACAAACCAATGCATTATTTTTCCTTGCCCTATCAAACAATGTACAGCACAGTAAAGATATAATCATTGCGTAAATATCTTCATTTTGATCAGCTGACCCCAAACTGAATCACTGGTTCGGCCGTATTGTTCAAGCTGTATATCATTATCAGGATACTGATACTGTACACAGCTCAGCCTCCTCATGTGTCATAACTCCCACAACAGTGTAATTGCTTTGTGTGCTCTTGTTATGTATCCACACAGTCTGAGTCGGTGTTGAATGAGCTGTGGTTAGAGTCTTTAAGTGGCTTTACTTCAGGTGACTGACTCAGATTCAGGCTTCAGGCGACCAGTACGGTTTGCTTGAGTGCACTTCTAAGAACATGTCAATCACGTCCTCTCTTCTACATTACAGTCATAATAGTGGTGAAGAGCTCTTTTAGTTATGTTGAAATCTCTTCAATGTACTAGCACAAAATGTGTCTTGACACGTTTCTTGCTTTTAAACCATTTGGTTTTTCCTGAAGTGCATAAGAGCTCTCTTTCTGTTCTCCTACTTGCTGAAGTGGGCTGCCGGTATTTCATCTGTAATTCTCTACAATTTTAAACATTGTGTTCCACTGTTCCTGCACACCCGACTATTATATATTTTCTTGAGCTCAGGGGTCATCATGGAACCAGTGGGTTTCCGCTATAAAACATGCCTCCGTTCTCCGTCTTTCTGCTTAGGTTGCCACACGATTGCACGCTGTCTTAGCAGCCTGCCCAGGGGGATTGTGGGGGATTATGTTCTGTCTCTCCATTGGAGAGGGCCTGAGGTCCTTGTTTCAGCTTGTTTACTAGAGGCAAACAGAGTTTAAAGCTTTTCATTCACAGAAGCGTGTGGTAAAAATCAGGCGTTCGTGTGTTGTTGTTGATGGTTTGTCGATGAGTGATGTGGATGTAAAATAAATCTAGGTATACATGCAGACCACCTGTTTCAACACTCCTCCTCTGAGCTGGTTTACAATAGATGGTTTTAAAGCACGACATCAGCTATCACTCAGCAACAACCTACATCTTATGTTATTTATAATCAGTGCTCCTGTTATGTCATGGATTTATCTGAGAAAAAAATGATTTATGCAAATGATATAACAAACCTTTACGGTGATATATAGACATGACTTAGGAGAGAGATTGTGCCTGTTTGTGCGTCATATTTCAAATAAAAAATTTCACCCTCTGTTTGTATTGCTACTATTATAAATATTTGCAGGTACAGCCTTCTGTAACCCAGTCGGCATCCATACTTATTTCATCTCAGGCGGCTGGTCATAAGTGGCAGTGTGATGTTCCCATGGCAACCCTGCTGTTTGGTTAATGACGGTTCTGCTGTTAAATGGCATGAGAAGAGTGGCAGCAGGCACGATGAGAAAGAAAAAGAGAAAATATGCTGCCCTATCTGAGGAATAACTCGATTATATTGGTGGATTTGTTTATTGAAATTTCTTTTTGCATGTAAATGAAAGATGCCTAGACAAACACACAAAATGACTAAAATGCTTCCATTATTGTATATACTTTATATCATTTCTAATCATTTATTTAATTAAAGAGCAAACGTTCAAAACATTGAATCAAACACAGACTTAAAAATGGCATGTATATGACAGTATATACGAACAAAGCCCTGCCCCTTTTGTGATACGCCAGTATCTGGTGTAAAGTTACTCCACATCTAATCTTAATCTTTATAACCCTCAACCTGTAAAAGGTCTTTCAACACTGTTCTGACTCCGCCCACTGAGCTGACAGTCCTCCAATGAGAGTTGTGGGGATAGATTCTTGCAGTGACTCAGAAAGTACAGTAGGTGGATTTTGGCTACAGTGTTAAGAGAACAACAAACAGACCCTGCTGATGCCTTCCAGCTATTTTAATATCCATATTCTCCTATGTGTCCATTGTTCTTGTTCTGGCTGAAAGAAATTTAAGGTCCTTAGATGTGACACTTTTACAGCAGCGCTCTTGTCTAATTAATGTTTCTAATTGTTTATTATTATCGACAGTTGTTCTGTAATCACAGTTATCGAGTCAGTAGCTTGATGTTAATATAAGACTGTTTACTGAACTCTGCAGTAATGATGGAAATGAATTGACTTTTAGAAACCCAAGTACCACAAACCTCCATTTATAATTACAAAACAATCAATTACCATAACATGCAAAATGCTGCACTTGTCTTAACACTGTATTATCAAAATCCCAGCAAAAGCTGGCATAACAGGTTTAACACAGTTACAAACCAACCTAATTAGTTAAAGAGATTATCGGATGCTAATTCCCTTCCTTGTAAAGCTACATTTTATACAGATCTGTTTTGTGCATTGTACAGTCTTTGACTTTGTATTCTTCTATTGTCTTTGTTTAATCCTGTTTGTGTGACAGTAAGGAATTCTAAATATTGTTCCTAGTTTTAAAAGAATTTTCCAGTCAGATCCATCATAGAAAATGCAGAGATTAGGGCGATTAAATGCCTGGAATGTTGGTCTTTTGTTAGGTATGATGGAAATGTTCATCTTTAATGTAATGCTAATAAATTTATTCCACATTTTGCCCTCTCTTCTTGATTTTATGTGATTCAGCATTTTAGCTGAAATCAGATTACAATAGCAAGTTAAAAGAATCACTCCTCAAGGTAATTTTAGGCCATGACCAAGAATGAGCCTATAAGTGACTGGGTTATTGGATAGTTCTGGGCCCTGGGGGACAGAATCACTGCTCTTCAACTGTGGAAGATTAGGAGAAAAATTGATACATTGTGAGCAGAGAAATGAAGGTTTAGATGCTTTCCAAGGACCCCAGAGCACCCCTGTTCTCTCTCATACACTCTCTCTCTCTCTGTGTTTGTGACACACAGCCAGCGGGAATTGGTTGGGCTCTGAGTGTTAGCATTGCCTCTCTATCCTGTAGCATTTCATGCTATAGCTTTATTCCAGTGGGATTATGCAGGCTGGGTCACTGCTGTTGTGCAGTATCTTTTGAAGGGCGCTATAAGGTAAAATTTAGGACAAAGGCAAAACCTATAAATGAGCATCAATGAAAGCAATATTCCTTAAAATCATATTTTGTAGAGGTAATGGGAGAGGCTATCACCATCATCTCTCTCTTCCTCTCTGGATTACTATTATGTTAGGCTTCTGTGTCCTTCCTTCCAGCCCATTCCCAGCAACTCTGTCGGATCCTGGGGGTCTTTGTGGCCCTTTACATGTTAATAGATGATGGTACTGTTATTCACACCCCCTCTGGTGCACCTCACACTCTGCTCTCTGTACAAGAGACCTGAATTTGATGGTCTGTGTGCTAGTAAATCAACTCTAGCTGTTCCATTAACTGGATTTGTGGGTGGTCCAATACCCATGAGTTATACCTTAAACAAAGCTTTTTAGTCTTGTGGCTTATTTTCTGTGTAGCAAGTGTGCCATGGGTAATGACCAAATTTCAACCAGTGAATGGGGCATTCAATCAACACATGCACTTTAAACTCGGACCTATATCCTAAAGCTTGTCGAACATAGGAAACTTCGGAAAACATAGGAAACTAGTGGAAAACAAAAGATGGAATACAGGTCACTGAGTTTGTACACCGGGCGATGGCAGCAATAAGCACAGTATTGCAAAACCTTTATCTATTCTTTTGTGTTGCCTAGCAACCCCATCCAAAAAGTTGCCCTGTGTATCATCACCTTAAGACATTGGGCTACATGTTGTTACACTCCTGCATTCAATGAAGGTTGTGATTCACCTGTATGTTGCTTTGGAGTATGTAGTGGGTTTAGCAAGTTTAAGCATCTCTTCATTGTTGCCTCTTATTTCAGGGATGCCAGATCCTCTCGACTGACAGACACATTACCTAACATTGCATCAGCACAGACCGATACCAAAAGCAGTCAGTCTGGAGTGAAAACGCATCTCTTCTTGTGTGTGTGTACACCTGAAATACACACAGGGATACATCTCTTAAATTTAACGTTCCAGGAAATTCAGTGTAAGTTTTCTTTCTTAGTCAAGATTAGTTTTGTCTTTGGTTTGTCAAACATTTCATTACCCTACACTACAGTAGAAACAAAAGGTCTGATTGGTTGGTCATTGTAGTTTTTGTTTCCTTTGTGGTATAACAGGCTGCTTTGTGAGGTGAGACCTCACATCTTCAAGTGTATATCTGTGAATTATTTCTGTATAATACAAATTTTTATATATAGTCCAGCAAACATAACTGAACAAGATAATTTTGTCTTAAAATGAACTTCATGGCCACTTTTTTTTGTCCTGTCCATACAAATTAAAGGGATTTACATACGAAGTTTATACAAAGCTAACCTGTGACAGTTTAACCCATTGTTTTTAAAACAAACTAATAGTTGTTGATAATGTTTCCTCATGCACACGCAGGATTAATCACACAAATCTTGGTTCTGTGTCCCAATTGAACAGATGTCTGTCCTGGTTCACCTCTCCAGAGTGTGTCATGTTTTATCAGTGTCTCTCTGGTGGGTTTGTAGATGAGATGTAGGTAGGGGGCAAAGCTCTCCTGTGGGGTCTCTCACTCTCTGCAGGGAGAGAATCTCTCACCATCTGACACTTCAGGGGAGATACAATCTTCTCACCTGCATCCGAGAGAGGCTGGAAACTCCTGTCTGGGCGAGATGAGAGTGAGAGAGAGAGGATCTCTGTTATAAGGTAGAGACTGAGAGCAGCTTTATTGTTATAATTGGGGTGAATGCATATGGGTTTGTGTATTATGATGCAATACCCATGCAGATTCAAATTCAGCCATCAGGTGCTTAAATAGGGCAGTAATTGAGTTAACCCTTTATTTGCCATGTAATTTTGATGCCAGGGGTCTTAAAACACCAATTAGTCTTGTTTACTATAAAGGCAAACATACTTTTTTTTCATAGAACAGTGGCTTTAATACTAAAACGCACTGCAGTTGAGACTGATGCACAAACATGGCAAACAGAACTTGTTGACAATTTAAAGCATGACTAACAGGATAGAAATGATAAGCTAAAGTTAGTCAGTGGTCAAAGAGTGGTGAGAGTTAGTTTAAATGAGGGTGTTAATATAAATGTTTTTAAAACATTTTAACATTATTGTGTGAGCTGGTGTGAGTATGAACACTTTATGAACAGTTTGAGTTTGAGATTAATCTTTTGGCCCAGTTATCATTGAAAAGTCTTTTTAAAACGTGTGGAGATTATATGATTCTAATTATAAATTCCTTATGCCTAATATTCCAATTCTGAAATCCTCACATCCCCTCTCTCTCTCTCTCTCTCTCTCTCTCTCTCTCTCTCTCACTCTCTCACTCTCTCACTCACACACACACACACACACACACAGAACGCAGCAGGACTAACCTTGTGAAAAGGCATTATGTGCAGTAAAGTGTCTGTAATTTCAGTGGATATGGTTGGGTGAGCTCTATCTTAAGCATGTGTTTTATGCTAATATGGAGATTACTCTGTAATTGCTCTTACAGTGCTCACTGTGTGTTAGTAAGTGTCGGTCTTGAGCAGAACTGAAGGAGTGTTGAATGTGGATTATGATATTATAATACAGGTCATGAATGAATATGGAACTTTATTACTGTCACCCGAGTATTTTAACACACACGGATTTATGATGTTGATGTGTGTGTATATGTACACAGTGCATAATTTCTGAGCCAGTTGAATTCTAAATGCAGCATGCAGGCAAAATTATTGGTCTTATTTGCACTGTCTGGAATATTTGAACCAACAGCCTTCTGGTCACCCTGCCTAATTTGCTTGTACATGATTATGTTCCACCCAGATCTAATTTGTGACCCTTTTTTGAATTCACTATAAATAAACTTACGAGAAACTTAAACTCATAACTCATGAGATTCATGAAACTCATGTGACATCACTTCCTGTTCCTTATCTCTGTCTCAGAACCAAGGAGCTGTTGCGAGGTACTGAGGGGAGGGGGCCTTCTGCTGTGATTGAGGATGTGCAGCTGGCGTCTTCGTCCTTGCCCGAGCAAAAATCCATCAGAGCATTAACCTTGCGAAATAAATCAGGAGATGCAGGCAGACAGGATGAATAGCACTGTCTGAATATAGGCTGTCATGTGAATAGCAAAACGAACAATGTCCATGTCGCCAAGGGGCCGAATGAACGCGTAGCTTGCATTATTGTGCCATACACAATAAATAAAAGCTTCATTGGTGCAATTTGAGCTATTTTGACTGCTATTTCAGTCCGGATCACCTTTAAAAGCAGAGCGGTACAATGCAAGCAGACTTATTCACGATTAGAGACGCTCTCCGTTAGTGTTCAAGAGTAAAGTCAGAGAAAGAAATAGAGAGAGGTTGGGAACTTGATTGATCTGGATATATTTGACCCATTTCAGCTGTGGTTAATGGTGCAGCATTAAACAGTAAGTGAAGAAAAACACCTGTTCTCCTTTCAATACACTTTTCCTTCCTGCCAGGTGCACCATAAGAGGCTTTAGACACGGGCAGGAGAGATTGAAAGCACACAGTTACAGAGTGAGAGAGCGACACTTTCCGCGGCTCAACGTGTCAAAACGTTCAGAGACACGATGAGCGCTTGTCTCGCCTCAATTGGGGTCTTTTTGCAAATGTCACACTTTATATAAACACTGTGATTTTATTTCCCGAAATTATTATGATTGGAGAGCTAAAAGCGTACCTGTGACACCTGCTTCAAACTGTTACTGCTGTTTAGATCAAAAGTCTGATTGGAGCAATCAGGAATCTCATGCGGTCCGAAATGTGTTTGGAGGCACATTTGAGTCTTAAGTAGACTGTAAGATCTCATATACCTACAGTAGAAGCTATGAACATCTGCACTTTCTAACCCCCCATTTCCTGCCTCCCTTCATCCTTTCTTCCCCATGTGTTAAAAGCATGTGTTGATTGCTCAGATGTACCAGCCTCTCAGAAGAAGCACCACCTGTGGTCTCCAATAACAAGTCCCTCTCCTCCCCTCGTCTCTTATCCACGCCTCCACCATAAAGACCTTTGCAATCAGGGTTTTAATTAGTATGGGGAATAAAGAGTAGATAAGATGAGAACCAGGCTAAATCGACAGCCCTGTGGGGTCCGTAATGGGAGAAGATGAGGAGACCCAGTGTGGTGATAGTTCACCACATGTTCTTACAACCTCAAGAACAAGCTTAAACGACACCGCCGGCTGTCCACTATGACTCTGTAATCTTTCTGTCCTGCCCTTGTCATTATGTGGGGAGAGTTGTGCTGGGACTCTGCTGGAATAGCTCCTATGTTCTGATATCAGTGTGTGGAGTTATGCCTTGTGCTGTTGTCTTTTGAAACAGTTCCATGTTCTGCTCATGTTTTTTGGGGGATTACCCACATCATTGAGTGTCAAAATATTCTAAATCGACTAGTTGTGACTAATTTATGTATTTGAAAAGTGATTTATTTTTTATTTTATGGCATATCATCAGCAAGATCACAGACTGGCAGAGATCAGATGGTCTTTAAGTTTCTTAGTTAAAAATCTGTATATCTTTACACATGTACAGTGGTTATACTTTAAGCACATTTAAAAAATGTAATTTGAAATAAATGATACTCATTTGAGTTTATTTTTGTTATCTTATGCAAAGAAAGATGGCAGAGAGACATTTTCAGACAAGCAAATGTTAAAATGTATTTTCAAGCTAAGTGTAACATCCATAGTTAGCAACTGCTCTACAATTAAGACCCATTTACACCAAGAATGAAAATTCAAAGGTTAACAATATAACAATAACTATATTAGTATTCACACCAACAGATATTATGGTTATTCTAAGCTTGCATGTTGCAGTAAATGTGTGAGTTTTAATTGGCTTAAAACTGGAAAAAAATTGCTCTGAAACTGATCCACAATATAATTTCTGTATTGTTATCATTATGGTTGTGGTGTGGACCGTGCTATTCTCTGAAATTGTTTTTTTTTTTTTTTTTTACCGTTGTTGATATGAACGAACCTTTACTTAGGGCACCTGTTTAAACTTTGAGCGTGTTTCATACTCACTAAATATACCTAATTTGCATTGCATTTCATTATTTTGCATTGTAATTTTTCAGCCCGGGGCTTATTTTCAGTGTAATTCATCATGTTGAGATGGCATGGCAAGCACTCGGCATGTGTTGATTGAAGCTGGTAGTTTTCAGTGGTAGTGGCTGATGGGGTAGAGACTTCACTGAGCTGTGACCGATAGCACCAGCAGAGACTAATGCCCGCTGAATGCCACTGCACTCTGTATGTAATGCAAATGGTCTGACATTTAACTTCTGTGGGCAGGGTGTAATTAAAGATCTGGCCTTTAGCAGAACCTGTCCTCCCTTCGTCTTCACTTACAATGGAGACGGGCTGAGCACTTCTCTGCTGTGTCTTTGAACAGTTAAAATGAACTACATTAGTCATTCGTACCGGGTCTGTACAGTCTATTGAAATACTTTCATTTACCCAGTCACTCTTATCTGCTCACAGCACACATTCATGTTGGGAATGTCAGAGCAAAGTTTTGTATTTTTTAATCCTTGGTGTATTAAAAAAGGATGAAAAACATTGTATATGCTAATCAGCACCAAGACTGGAGCCTCAGAGTTTAGGCATGGATTTAGGCCTTATCCAGCAGACCTTTGGATAACTGACATAATGTGTGGTGCACGTTGAAGCTTACTTGGGTAGGTAACCGCCTACTTGGATAGTACAAGACTGACATGTAATCAACCAATCAGAATTCATTGGTTTAGCTTGCTTATGGGCCAGGGACGGGGACGGTGGAGATGTCAGAAATGGATTGTGCAAAAATATACAGATGTGAAAAACACTATTGTGTAGCAGTTTTAAAAAAAGTGGAAAAAGTGGGAAAATTGCAGAAATTGTGCACTTGTAAAATAGTCAGTCGTTACTATGGTTACATTGTTTCTCAAATAATCTCAATAAATTTTAATAAAAAAGAGAAATTTAATATACTATACATGGCTCCATGTATGAAATTATTGTTTTTGCCTTTTGAACTTTTGTACTTTTTAGTTATCTATTAATATAATTTTTCATTATGGATTAATATGCAATGAAAATGAAAATTAAAAGAATAACATAATATTTGTATGTATTTTTATATGCATTTTAGTAAAAGGTATAGATTTGATTGCAGGTGGACATTTGTCCTGCTACCCTAAATATAATTTAATCAGTATTTGAGTTTACTGGGATATTAACCTTCCCCACCTGAAACCAAAGGTACTTTATTCCTGAGACATCATAAAACGATAGGATAGGAATTATAGATGCATCACAAACTAGCCATTAAACAGAAATATTAGTGACTGATATTGCCTCTAAAATGAAATAAGATGAGATCCTCAGAGAGAGAGAGGGATCGAGGACGAGTCAGACCAAGGATAATATACTGCCTTTGTTACAAAGGTGACATAACATGTTTCCCCCTCTGTGCCTGCGAGCCACAACTAGCCATATATCACGCAAGTGAAGATGTACGGAGAGCCAGGTAAAACAAATCAAGGGCAGACACACGGGGGAAATCTGCTTCAGTGTCATAGGGGCAGGTTAAAGCTCTGCCCATCTACACACTGTCTCCCAGTCACCAGTGACCGTGTTGTGAGCTTGGGGAGAGAAACTGAAAAGATTCCCAGATAGCGTCTGCGCCTGGGGACGTCCCGCCTGCAAGAGGGCAGCTTAACCTTGAATCCACTTACATGATGCTCTGTTTAGACACTTCAGATAAGTAGCAAAGAAAAATAATCCCTGCCAGATTCTGTCTGGAGTATTTTACCGGACCTCAAGTATATGCAGTCAAAATCACTTTACTGTAACAGTACTTTACATTTCTACTTCAGCTACATTAATGTTATGTTATACAGACTGAAACGGTCTGTTTAAATGTCAATGGCTCATGCATAGAAAATGTGATAGAATAGTGTGACAAAATCAGAAGTGATTTACTCTTATGTCTTCCAAACCTGTGTACTGTTGTTTTGATGATTTGTCCATTTGGAGCTTGTTAGCAGCTGTTACATTAATAAAACTGTGTAAATATCATTCACAAACTCTCAGAAAACGTTTTGTGTTCCACAGAGAGTTAGCAGCATATGGTTTAGCATGACATGGGGGCGAGTGAGTAATGACACAATTTTCATTTTTGGGTAAACTTCCCATTTAACATGACCACAAGGGTCAAAGGTCATGCAATATGGACAGTGTGTATGTGTGCATTTGTTCGTCTTGCTCTCCTCTGACTCTTTTACCCTTTCTCTCATTGTGTTTATATGGTTGAATGGCTTTTGTACAGTTTTAGTGGCTTGCTTGACCTTATCAAGATGTAATAATAAGCTGAGTTTATTACTGCATGTCTGTGTGCCAGTGTGTGGAGAGCATTGAACTTCTGTTCAGTCT
>JAZGTK010005106.1:0-23054 GCA_036877625.1 Ambastaia sidthimunki
TCGGTTAGCACTGTCAAAGTGTTTATTAACAAATGTTAGTTAATAAGTCAGTGTTGTAGATATCGGTTGTTTTTGTTCTGAGGTGTTTGTTTACAGGTGAGTCTGTCAGATTACAGTTATAACTCTTATGTGAAAAACTAAAACTTCATTAACAAAAGATGCATTTCTATAGAAACAAAGATCACTGTTCAGCGCCATCGTCAGTTTTAACTTATTAAGAGTGAGCAGATGGATTTACAGTGATAATTCAGATCAGACAGTCACTGTTTATAAACACCCACATTTCTACATAGAAATAACCCGCAACGAGCCCGTTCAGTGTGTGTGTGTAACAGTTCCAGTATTCACAGGACATAAACGTCATTGATTTACTTTCATTCTGACACTTTTATAATAATGTTCGTCTTAAAATGCATGAGTCATTTTTATAGTAATGGAGGGAATACTGTGTGTGTGTGTCCCAGGTCTGCAGGAACAGCTTGATTTGGGAATACTGCAGGAACAGCTTGATTTGGGAATACTGCAGGAACAGCTTGATTTGGGAATACTACAGTGACGGCCGAATGCTGGTAACTTTCCAGACTTCAATGAGTTTCTAAAGGCTGAGAAACTGTTAATGAATGAAATCAGTTTCTAGTGTTGTTCAAACACAAAGAATGACCTTCATCCAGAGATAAACTCTAAACTTCTGCTGCTGAAACAACTTCTTTAAAAATGTTTTTCATGTTGTATACACAGCCTGTGAGACTGAGGCTAGTTGTCACACTAACAGTAACATAATATATCTTTAGCACTTTTTTGTCCTCTACAAAATATCTGTTTAAAATGTATTCTAGGCAGTTTCAGAAAAAAATTTATTAAAGCATTAAAAAAAACAAATAAACAACATTAATAAAACATAAATAAAACAACATTATAAACTTCTTTATAATGGTTCTGAAAATCTGTCAGAACCTATTGAAAAATGCTCTTCTCCTGAGAACAAAGGTTAACATTGAATGTTTGGGTAAAGTTTATTTTATTTATATACTCTAAATGTATGTTTATATGTTTTTCTGTCCATTTATTTACTCAACAGTGATTATAGAACTGAACTTTTCAGGAGGATATAAATTAATACTAATTTAAGTTTTGAAACCCACATCTATAACCATTGGCTGAGAATATTGGGTTGTAATTGGATTTTCAGTGAGATATAGCCACAGTGACAACCTGCCCCCCCAGTCTTTCTTATGACAACCATGTTTGTCTTTGTTTACTCATTTATTTTAGCCAGTTTTGCTGGAAATCTGTGAAAATAAGCTAAATTCAGTCTCTCTCTCTGTGTATCTGTCTGTCTCGACCTGTCTCTCTCTCGCTCTGTTTCTGTCTCTGTTATCAGATGGAGTCTGGCTGAGGTTTCTCAGCAGCTGGTGAGCAATGAGCATCACTGAAACATTCACATACCAATAACTGTTACATATGAGCAGCTGTAACCGCCAGCAACACTAACAGTCACTGCCAGACTCACTAGTGCAGTAAATCCTTCAAGCAGAAGCACAGAAATATTCATTAAACACTCACAAACAGCTCACAAGTTTTTCAGGCAGCAATTATGTCAGATAAATGTTAATTCTTCTGTCATTATAACTAAACCAGTAAATGATTTAAATTTAGTTTGTCACAGAGACATCATTTATCTTTAGTGGACATGGAATGTAGTGAAACATGAGTGTTAAAATTGTTGGTATGTGTTTTGTTGGCAGTGTTGGTCTTCATTCACTTTCATTATATGGAAAAACAACAGATCAATGTTAATGTGAGTAAAAGACTCTATTTTAGATGAATTGATTCTTTAAATCTGCAAACGAAGACTTCAATAGTGATTTACGATTGTTATTACATTTTATGTTATGAATCAAAATAAGACAATATACAGGACAAAACTGTATAAATTACTTTATGAATTACAAATAAAACAAAGCCTTAACTTGATACTTTTTAGTGTTTTGCTGCGGTTATAGACAAACCTCTAATCCCAACACATTAAACATCAGCACAAAACCAAAACCACAAATCTGTGCTGTGGACATGAGTGACACTTCAATTTGTGTTTGTTGAGGACGGGGAGCCAATACGTTCATAAGTAACAGGATTTTCACTTTGCCAATAAACAGAAATGTAGCAGCTTCCTGGCCAACACCCACAGCTTTCCATCAAGTTTAGCTGCCACCCACTTGTTCTTCAGCAGAAACATGTTTCACATGGTTTCACGACTACCTCAGCAGTCAGAGAGATTAAGTGAGCTGTCTGTTTAGTCATGAGTTAATTCCTGGATTATTAATTTGCCTGTTTGAGAGCTTACAAGCCAGTGTAATCAATTTTAATTCATCAGTTTCTCTCTGTCATACGTAATTGAGTTTCTGAAAGACAGCACTGCTTAACTCAATGTTTAGCAGTACTTGTGAAAGTCACTCTCACGATGCAGGTGTGAGGCTTTATTAGTGCATTGCTATGTGGTTTCCCAGTTAGTGTTCATCTCTAAGTCTCTGTGATATTATGGTCTGTGTGTGATTCAGGTTCTGAAGTGACAGATGTCTCTCACAAAGTAATGTGGGTGTTGTTTCATGTCTGGTCAGTAGAGGTCACTGCTGCGCCACGCACCGGCTGTATAGCTGAGCGTGTTCTTTGCTTGTGTCTGGAGGGGCTTCATCAGTCCTGATGATGACTGAAAATGATTATGTTATTATATCATATCAGAGATGAATATATGTATGAAGGATGGATTTCAGTTACTGTACGTTCATTCATCTTTGTTTACGCTGATCAGATTTACCTCGTCCCCTTCAGCCCAAACGCATGATGCCGGCAGCTTTTGTTCCCAAATGACACATAAAGCTTAATATCTAATTATGGAATATGCAAATGCAGACAGACTCAATGACAAAGCGTTCTGAAAATCAGCCTTGTTCGTTTCCCAAAGGCCACAATGATTATATCACTCAGGAGTTTTTAGAAAGACAGACAAAGTCAATGTGGACAGCAGCAGAGTCTCTGTCTGTTCTGTGTGAGTGTTAGACAGACAGACAGACAGTGTTAAAGACTCCAGGCACTCACAGATACCTGGACCACCTGCTAACAACTGCAGAGGAAACAAAACCTCATTAGAGGACAACAGATGCCATCCAGCAGCTATCAGCCTGTGTACTTTAATACACATTTATTGTCTTATTGTGCATAATCAATATAATTCACCTGCTGTGTTATTTCTGATAAGTGACACCATCTAGGCAGGAAGTAAGCAGTGGTCATACAGCTGTGTCAGCATTGTGTTTGCCACTGTTTCAGGCAATGCAGCATTTTTAAATGTTTTAGCAGTTAACGCAAAATGCTTCTGTAATAAAGGTTGTGCAAATAAGAACAAATAATGATGGATTTACTGAGCTTGTTGTAAGGCATTATGGGATTTCTTTCTCAGTGAGACAATACTGAAGTCAGAAGTCTCTCCGTGTTTCTCTCTCTCTCTGTGTGTGTGTTTCTCTGTCTTTCTCTCCACAGAAACTCTCTGATAAAGCTGCAGTTGTTTTGCAGTGTTTATCATCTTTCGTGTCACAGTATTTTAGGTATAACTGCACGTGTAACTGTCTGTCTTTCATCAGACTCACAGTGAATGTTGATTGGAAAGAAAAATCTTTGTTTTAATTTCTTCTTTGCATCTGTTTCACGCTGTTGAGAATGTTGAGATGTTAAGCAGAGCTTCTCAGGGGCCATAAAGCAACAACTTTCTTTAATATTAATTAGACGAAACCCACAGTCTGAGTCATTTCATATCACAATAATGGATTATATATCATGATCGAATTATTTTCCCTTATTATTTTGAAAGTAAACCAAAAGATAGAATGATTTATAATGTTATTACTCAGCACTGTTTCTGTTATAATTAACACGGCTGTCACTGGAAGAACCGGTACATTTCTAAAGTAGATTGTAGTTTTCTGCTTTGTGTGAGGTTTTTTTTCAACTATAGAGCACTAACTGCAGGGACCTGACCCCAGGTTAAGTGTTGGACTTCACTCACTCTTCAGTTCATGAGTCACCCTTTCTGGGGTTTGAACCCAAAACTCTTGGGTTTCCAGCCCAGTTTGTTGTTTAATGCACTAACATCAGCCCAGATCCATGTTTTCTGTTTGCCTTATAGGCTGGTGAAAGCAATATCAGAGGTCTCACGCCCCACTCTTTCTGTGTGCTGTAACTTAGCAACACAACTTCTATAACTTTAGATGTATGTGACATGGTTGCATTAAAGTTGTAATGCCAACAAAGCAAAGTTTCAATATCTAAGATTAACTAACACTGGTGGAGTGTGACTCAGCGCCCTCTGTGGCCATATTGCAATAATAAATTGTCAGTTAGATTAAAACAGGAGCGTATAATATATATAACTTAGAGAGCAGTGTTTGTGCTCTTTAATTTGCAGTACACTGTGGGGAGTATTACAATATACTGTAATGGTGTAGAATGGTATTTGGGTGATTAAATGGTGACAGAATTTTCATTTTGGGTAAACTATCCCCAAGACCAATTTCTCAAATGTTCTTCCCTTCTGATTATGCTGGTCTGACGGCCTGGGTGGAGCCAGAGCTATTAACCCCGCCCCTCTACCAGTCAGTTACTGCGCACTTTCAACCACCCACTTTTCCAGAACCAATCGAATCCCATTTAAAAAAAACTAGCCACTCCCCAGTGTTGCCATTTTACTTTGAATTACATCACAACACTGAAGTGTGTTGCAACTCCTGGTTCACACGGTCTTGAACACAGAACGTGAGTTTGCAGTGGATTACAAAAGTGAATCATTTTACAGTAACAGTGAACATCAAACTGAACTGAAGAGTGAGAGTGTTAAAGAAACAAAACAGCGATTTCAGGAGCAAGACACTGAAAACATGAACCGGATTCATCCATGACCTCCTCTGTGTTTCCTTCACTTGTTTTCCACTCCCTGTGTTTACTCCCTGAGCTCTGCATCTCTCCCTCTCAGCCTGAAGGCATGAAAGATCAAAGCTTCTCTCAGGGCAGCAGATATTGAGCCTGAAGTAGACAGACAGACAGGCTCTCTCTCGCTCTCTCTCTGTCTCTCTGTCTGTCTGTCTGTCACAGCTGTGAATTCAGTCCACACAGATGCTCGTTCAGTAAGGCAGACAGCAGCCCTGTCACTGTTTAGACTGTTTGGTTGTAGTGGTTATTTAAACAGCTCCCAAAATAATCACCAAACAAGCTTCGCTGTGTTCACGCATGCTGTCATTCTATCACTGATGGTCTCAGGTAAATGTTTCTATTGCTGGATCTTAAGGGTCACTGTTCATCTCTGTTTCTCTGCTTTAGGTTTTAAATGATATGGAATTAGCTTTGTTTTCTTACTAGTGAAAGAAAACTTACAGTGTTGCTGACTTATTTTTTATGAAAGTAGCTTGACTGTAGTTTAAAGGTGATGTCATTTCTGCACCAGCAGCCTCACCAGTTACAAACATAATTCCCCTGCACTCCCCCTGCCTATAGCCTCCAAACCGCACCATTGTTTGAGATGATGTTGCTATTTTAAACTGGATGCTTGAACAAACAGCAGTGATCTGAACACACAACAGAGCCATAATGTTCAGAGGAATCAGTGGTAGTTTACTCAGTTATTAATCTTTGAAACGTGGGTATTTTAACATCACCTACATTGCTTGTAGCTTAGTTTCACTGTATATTCCTCAACACTCTGAAGGAGTTCAATTAATAAAACTCTTAGTGTGTTTTTGTGCTCTGGGTGTTTCACCTCCAGAATGTTTTAAACTGACCTCAAATGTGATGTGGCTTTGTCAGTGTATGCAGATTTATGCTAATATTAATGAATATGCATTCTTTTGTTCATGCAGCAGTACCTGCTGTGCTGTAAAGGTTTAGGCTGGGTTGTCGACTTCTTCAAGGTATTCACAGCAAGATTATGTTTATTTGAGTCCTTTGATCATAATGACTGAGTGGGTGGAGCCAACAATGTCATGTTCAGAATAGCATACTATACTCACCCTGTGAGTAGTGTACATTCATTCTTAACTAGTATGCACTCATCCTTCTGTCTGTGATAACTCATCCCTCTCTTCTCACTGAAAGAAACATAAAGGTTAGAAAATGATCAGTGTTGTTTCATATCCAGTATAAAAGATATCAAGGGTCCGTGTGTGTGTGTGTGTACACACAAATTGATCCCTACAGGGTCAGGTGACCTCTTATAAATAATGATGTCAGTTAATTGACCTTTGACCTGAAACTGCATTACTGGTTCCACTCGAATGAATAAATGAACGACAGCCACATTTCAAACCCAGTTTCAGAACACCGGTCTTATTTCAAAGCCCTCAAATGATAGAACAGTGAATATAAACCTGTGACGAAGAGTTTTAATGTTTTTTGTGTAAGAATAAACCTCGTGTTTGTTGTGGAGCTGTGTAACAGATATATTACCATGTGTAAATCAGTCATCTAGGGCTTCCACTGTGCTGGTGAAGCCATCTGTGTGAGTCATTAGTGTTTGGCTCTGTGCAGATGTTCAGGAGAGATTTTATTCCAGCTGCAGGACTCGTGTATAAAGACTCAGGGGAGAGAAATGTCTAGATAAGCATTTTAAATTGATGCCATTAATCTAAGCTGTTGAACTGACACACCCACTGTCACATTCCAATTTAAAATGTTATTCCTGAATAAAAAAGTGAGTCTTATGACTTGTTTTGTGGTTGCCAGGTTTTCCTTCTATAAACTGGATGTGACATGAAGTTAACATTGAACACAGTGCTGTATTAGCACTACAAAGTGACTGATCTAAAAATGTTTTCTGTCATCTTTTCTCTTTAAAGGATCTTACTGCTTTTCCCCCAAACATACAGGAAGCTGTATGGAAAAGTGGATTTTATCATCACAGTTTCCTGATATTTACAGTGCGAGACGTAACACATTTCTGCAGCTAGCAAACTTTTATGGGTCCGAGACCCATTTTTTAGGTTTCAGTAATTCGTGACATTTCTGTGCAGTCACCTTTTGTGGGAAACCAATTTTTTTTTTTTCAAGGGTGTTGCTTGACCATCGTGGAGACTGTTACCTAAAAACTTCAGACAGGTGTGTTGAAGCAGGGTTTGGACCAAATACAGCAGTGTGGTGGCCCTCAAGACGCAGTTTTGGGCCCTTCTGCATTAAAGGCAGCTGTAAGTCAGTATTCTGTTGTGAAAGTCAGACAGTGTGTGGTGTAGGGTATTGCTCTGAGTGAGCTGTAAATGAGCGTTGATGTGGGTATTGAGTTTTGATGTGCTGGGGTAGAGGAAGCCAGTTTCAGATTGATCTGAGCTGATGTGCAGGTCAACCAACAAACAGCTGCAGGCATCAACATTGTTAAAGTGACCTCACAGAAAACAGTGTTTTCATGTAAAGAGAGAGAATCGTGCACAGAATCAGTCATGATGCCTGAATCCACGTATCAGGGACATTTACTGCTGTGTGTGTGTGTTCAGGTTTCGCCTTCATTATAGAGACAAGCCCATAGTCCCCACACAGACAAATGTTCAAAAACATAATAAATAATGTCAAACCCTAATATTCAAAAAGGTTTAAAGGTCTCCATTTAGATACATAAGCAAGTGTGTGTGTGTGTGTGTGTGTGTGTGTGAAGCATTGTTGTGCGACTAACAAAAATCCCTCAGTTGCTTTCATAGTTGTGTTTAAGAGATTTAATGGAAAAATTTGTTCCTGACAGTATTTGTTTAATTCTAATGAATGACTGTTTAAACAATCCTCAAAGCAGCACGAGTCACTTTTCATAAGCTGAATCAATATTTGTCCAACTGCCCAACAGACTGTAGGTTTTTGAATATTAAGCATGATATTTGCATAATGCTTGTTAGTTTTTAACACTGCTTATGCAGATTTAGCGTGAGATCAGTTGAAATGGGCAGTAATAAGAAAAGATCTGAAAAATATTTGTTCTCTTTCAATCCACCCTTAACATTGATTCAATAATTAGCTTCCAGACCCAGTTCTGTCTCATCCGCTCTCACTGTTTGAATAAAATGGGTCGTGTAAAAAGCTTTGGTGTTTCCTCTGTGTTCCTTTATAAAGAACTCATTTCCTGTTGTATTACAGCACATGCTCGATTTGGCATAGTGTACTAACATACTAATCTGAGTCATCCTGTTATTATATTAGACTGTACTGGCCAGAAAGAAGTACACTAGTATTTCATAAGAGAGGTCTGATGTATCTCCAGATATAGCTGGCAAACATGAGCGTCAGACTGACATGTGCTGATGTGTCTGTGTTTATGAGCATATGTCTGTCTCTGGTTTGGCTGTGCAGTAGGACTGTGGGTGTAAAACAGTGTGTGGGCTGTTTGTGTGGTTGTTAATCTCTGCTGCCATCTGATTGAGTTAATGACTCACTGTGTTTCTGTGTTAAGTGAGGGCAGAGTGTGATTGGCAGTTTCTGCCTGCTGTGGGCGTGTTTATTCTCTGAACTGTATTTTCCTGCTGCCTCTTCATTGTTGTGGTGACACTGTGTTGGGAGCACAAGCAATAAAGACCCAGTTAACAATTTTATGTTGTAAGAAACTTTCGCTAACATTTCCATTAAGTACCAAATGATGTAACAAAAATGTTATTTTAAACGTTCTAGGAACGCTGTCATGTTTTTAATAACTAAGAGAATTTATAAGGACTGTTCTGATAATGTTCCCTGTTAACCAGGGGTACATTCAGGATTTTGTGAATTCACTTATTAACCCTTTCATAACCCTCAAATGGAGTCATGTGACTCTAAATCACAGACAATTCTGACAGCTTTGACACAAAAAGCAGTTATGAATGCTGTTATTTATAATCTGCCCCATCCAATCAGATTTCAGAGCTGGATAATGTGATTATTAGCTTTCAGATTCATCTTACTGGCAGGAGAGACACAAAACCATGAACTTCATTTTGCTTAATAAACCGTCACCCAGGAGTGTGAGGTGAGGGTGTCATTTCAACCCGAGGACAGCAGCGCACTGAAACCAGCTGAAGGTCGAGTGATTGATCCGCATCTAAGTTTAAACATTGATTAAAAGAGCTGAAACAGTGTGATGTCTCTCAGCTTGACTCTGCTCAGACTGGAGCTATCAGAAGCTCAGCTCATTTGTCTCCATACTGACTCATATGCCTCACTCAGGAGTCTGTCTGTCTGTCTGTAGGTCTGTCTGACACTTTTACTGAACTCACTATTAATACTGAAACTTCACTTGAAGCTGCAGTCTGTGTTTTCACCTCTCTATCGCCAACTCTGTTTAGAATCCAATTTAAGTGGATTTGGAATCAGAAGAACAATCATTAAATTCCTGATTAAAATGCTGCTGATATAAGATAATATATGAACGTATGAACAAACACCAGGGCAGATGGTGCTGTGTGTGTGTGTGTGTGAGAGAGAGATCCAGTGTTGATTTATTACAGGGACACAGCAGGAAACTCCAGAATCTCTCTCTCACACACACACACACGTTCTGCTGTTGTAGATGTTTAAAAGACATCATTCTGCATGATTTATAAGCTTGTTTCCTTATGGGGATCTCAAGGATGTCCCCACAAGGTCAATATTTACTGGTTTTACTATACCTGTAGGGTAATACTCATATGTCCCCATACCATAGTGAACACTAGGAAGACACACACATTTATTATATAGAAGAGAGTTTCTTCTGCTGGTTCTGGAGGTGAAAGCAGACGCAGAATGTGGAACAGTGTGTTTTTACCAGCAGTCTGAGTTTGTGTTGCTGGAGCCTCATTATAAAGTGAACTAGAGCCTCAAGTGTCTATATGACCATCATCTTCTGTATGTGTGTGTGAGAGAGCGAGAGAGAGAGAGAGAGATGCTGTTACACTTGAAAGCTTGTTGTGAACCTCAATGTGTCAGTTTGTTTGAAGCATGAAATAATGACCAGCACAAATGATAACATGTATTTACTCAGTGTACGGGTTACTTAACTGTGCTTGTGGACAGCATCATATTTAAGTGAGAAAATGTTCCATGACATTGTAATGTTCCTCCCTCTGTAATTCCATGACAATGGCCTGATAACCACCAACTAAACAACAAATGTCCTTTAGAAAATAAAATCCTTTAATTACCTTTAGTTGTAACTGTGTGTGTGTACAACACAAAGGTCCATTAGGAACAGTTTGCATCTGTGTTTCCAGACAATAAACTTTCTCCAGACATTTAAAGTGGTCGAGAAACTCCATCTATGGGCTTCTAACTGAAGAAGTGATTCCAGCGACACTAAAGGATCAGAATCCAGTGTAATAAACAGTGTGATTTTATGTTGGACCATAACAAAATCATATTCATAGTCTTCATAAACCACAGCATTAGACCCAGAGAAAGACCCCAGCACAACACAGCTCCAGTCTTGCAGGTCCATTAGGGCCACAGTTTGCCTGTTAGTGGTGCATTGTGCTTTGCAACAGCACCGACCATCTGAAGCGTTTATATTTAAGACAAACTCAAGCTTGGAATGAAACTGCCTTTTCATTTATAAGTGTTGTGAGTCATGAGCTTTCAAGCCATCTGGCTTTGGCTGGAAAATTCTCCCAACCTGATCATTCTGAGCTAGTGAATAATATGTGCTTGGCATGAGTGATGTTCTCTCCTGTGATGTGCGTTATAAGCTGTATTTACATTTTACTCTAATTCTGTGGTTAAGCTGAACACAGTCACTGTCATTTAAACGAATGTGTTGTTTTCTTTAGTACGTAACAAACGTGTTGTCAGTTTCACAGTATACAGGTATCATTAGTAACTGTGATATGAGTGATATGTGCCATTTCACCCATTTAACATTTTGCCTTATAAGCCACAATGTTCTCTCTCTCTCTCTCTCTCTCTGCACCCTAGAGATTTATCTAAAAGACACTCTTGCAGTAATGTTAATAGATTTTTTTTATGTATCACATATCAAGACAGTTATGCTTAAGTAATTATTGAAACATTTAAAAAACAGTACAGTTAAAAGTGTTTGAATAACATTCTTATACGGATGCAGTTTAATTCATGAATGGGTTTACTCAGACACACCAGTTCAGGGTGTCAAACTCTTTGACAGGTCAAGAGATTTTCTCTGCACACTGAGATGGTTTCTTCCTCTGGAAGCCCAGTGGATGTGTGAATCAAACCTGTTGACATGCTGTCATTCAAAACTGTCTTCTCTCGGGTCTTTTAGAGAGCTGCGTTTTCTGTGTGCAAGAGACCACAGATGCAAAAGAGAGAGAGAGAGAGAGAGAGAGAGAAAAGAGAGTCTTGTTAGGCAGACTCCTTCTGACTACCTGCAGGGAGGCCTGTATCAATCCCATCATGCTTTGTCCCTGTGCTGTGAGGTGTGACCAGGTGCCACTGACACTGGCAAGATGAAGCTTCACTGTGGAATAACAATCACACACACACACACACACACACACACACACACTCTACACACACACACACAGACACACACACTCTCTCTACACACAAACAGACACACACACTCTTTTCCTCGTACAGTTTTTGTCTGTCTGTCTGCATGCAGTCCAGTGGTGGTTCTCAGCTGCTGGTTTCCAGCAGCTCAGCTCTATGTTCTGCTTTGTTTACTGTAAAATAATTGATGCCTTTGGTCTACACACACATTATTTGATGTTGTGTAGTTGTTTAGCTACTGTACAAATCTCTGAACGTGTTTCCACTTTGATTGTAGTTGGTCAATGCTGATCAATGTTGGATTAAAATGCCTCTAAATGGCAAATAAAATCTGCTTGTTTGTTGGAATTTAAGGGTGAAATGATGCTTCTCATGTTACTCTGAGTTTGTTTCAGCGTTGAATAGAAAGTCTTCAGCTGAGCTGCTCCTCACGGACAGAAAAGCTGATGAGTTCAGCAGATAAAACAGCAGCAGGATGGGATGGATGGCTGGCAGAAGGTTCAGGAGAAGATCAGAGAAGATGTGGAGGAGAAGAGATTGCAGATGAGTTCCCTCTCTTCCAGTCTCTACCCCAGAGTGTCTTTAGTGTGTATCGTTGTCTTTTGGGGTGGTTTGCATGAATAAGATTAAAATGAAGCAGAGTTTAGAGATCAACCAGAGATTAACCAATCAGTTTTTTAGTTAGTCCAGTTTAATATTGTTACAGATTCTCTTATTAATCATGAAAGTTAACGTTGAATCTTTCCCTTATTCTGTTATCTTACCTTAACTGCAGGTTTATGATTACTCTCTAACTGTGATTAAAATCTGAGTTAATGTAAGGATCATAAACATGGTTTATACATAACCGTAAACAAGGGTTAAAGTTTGGTGCAACTGAATTATTATTTAAACCTTGATTTAATCTAGGCCTCATCTTAATCCTTACTGATGCAAAACATCCTTTATATCTGATTGCTCTTTTACTTTTTAATTAGAAATTCTATGAGACGTTTAATTTAGCTTCTTCCTGTGCAGATTATTCTCTGTGAATGTTAATCAGAGCTGCACTCATGTACAGACTGCCTGATTCAAATTTCTTTATTTATGATTATATGCGTGTTTTATTTATGAAGGAATGACATGGAATATAACACTAAGTCCTGCCGTCAGCTCCTTTCCCTTTCTCTGCATCTTTCTTCTTTTCATCTTATGTTTTTGGATTCCCTGGATGATAAAAACATGAATCTCACAGGTCTGCTGAAGTCTGTCTCAGCATCTCTCTCTCTCTCTCTGTCTCTCTCTGTCTCTCTCTCTGTGTTTCAGCTTTACCACAGTACTAGTAAGGTTCTGTGTAAACTACAAGCTGCTGGACATCCTTCACAACATCTGCTCAGTACAGGTTATGTACATACACATGTATATGCAAAAACACAACATCATTCACAAATATGAATCATGCTCACTGATAGTGTCATTTCACATCATGTTCTCTGTTTTGGTTTAGCACCCGATTTACTACAGAATTGATGCAAATTACAAAACTGTGATTACTGCCTGTAGCCACAGCAGCAGTAGATTCATGTTAATTGTTCCAGGCAAACAGTGCTGACCTCACTAAATAACACTCATTATTTAATAAACCTCATTTACATTTAAAGAAAGTGTTTTTCACTTCATTTCCACACTGCTGCTGTTCAGCAGAGATACTGTAGCACACAGCAGTTCTGTGAATTCAGCATTTATAAATCAAATACAGTAACATTTTACACTGCTACAACTAATAGTACAGTAGAAAAAAACTGTTTTGTTTAAGTCTCTCTCTCACTCTCTCATTGAGGTCGCACACTGTCTCTGAAACAACAAGAAGAGACAGAATGAAGAAAGAGAGAGATAGAGTTTTTCTTCAGTGTGATTGATAGCAAGATGAACACAGACACACACACACACACACACTCACACACACAGAGAGGCATTGGTCAACTCTGCAGGAAAAGTCCCTAGAGATTCCCTGGAAGGAGGAGGACACACACACACACACACACTAGCGCAAAGAAACTCACTGTTACACACACACACACACACAGTGTTTCATGCTGGAGGCAGCTCTTAGCTGCTCAGAAGGTTTAGTATAAAAGCTCAAGCTTTTCCATATGATACAGATATGATCTTAAAACATGAGCTGTTTAGTGTTTCAGTGTTACAGAAACTGTGTTACAGAAACAGTGTTACAGTGCTGTGTGTGATTTCTGTGTGGCTAAATGTGTTTATACATTTAGAAATTTGTGTTTTCTGGAGGAGATAGTGATGTTTGTCAAGAGCCATGATGTCAGGGTGTTGCTAAGGTGTTCTGAGAGTTTCTACTATGTTGCTATGTGTGTGCTGGGGGTTAGATGCTAGGCAGTTGATGAGTGGTTGCTAGGGTGTTCAGCATAGTTGCTAGGTGGTTGTAATGCTGCCTGTACATATACTACATATACTCACATCAAAAGCTTTCCTGAAGCTTTTGCTCAAACAGGTGAGCTGATGCAGCAGGTGATAAAGGAGTTTTGTGGATGCCATTGTGTGTGTGTGTGTTTGAGTTTGTGTGTGTGTTTGTGTATAACCACATGCCTGAATGACTTTGCATGTATTTCATGCCTGTGTGATACATACTGTGTGTTTGTGTACAACTCCATCTGTTCTCTGTTTGCCTTGGCTGTTTTTCCTTCCTGTTTTTGTAGTCCTCCGTCTCTTTCAGCCTGTCTTTCTCTCTCCTCCTCTCTCCCTCCATCTTTCCCTACAAGAGCTGCCCGTAAACAGGTGGTGCTTTAAAACAAACTGTAGCGACCAGCTTTAATTATTTAATTGAATTGAATTAGTAGTTTATCAGTCCTGTTTAATAAGTAACAGCTCACTGCATTACTATTAAAAGGGACGGATTAAATAGTATAAAGGCTTTATAGGCAGTGTAATAATATTTGAAATATAAACAGAGAGCCCTTTGGCAATCAAATATTTCTCAGTGGAAATTAAATCAGATGTTGCTGAAAGTGTAAATAAATCTTACATTTATATAAAAATTGTCACCCTGATTGCTCTCTCTGGCACCATTTTAATTTTTTCGAGCACATTCCTGCTCGACCAATCACCTTCCCCACAGACATACATGCACAGAATTGTGGGATATCATAGGCAATGAAGAATACATCTATGCTGCCTACTGAAATACTGCATTCTCCATATGCATAAGGTCCACACTCAACACTGTCATTAACTGTAAGCATCAACTGTTCAATGCAAACATGGTGCTTCACATTTTTTATGATGAGAAGGTGTTACATTTTCTTGACATTTCTCCTGTGTGACATTTTCTCATGTGACAGCTGGGTGTAAATCTTCAGTCCATCAGAAAGCTCCTCTGTGGATGATCTGATCAGTCAGTGAGTGCCGGAAGCCAGCAGCGTGCTCAGAACTGCATGCATCTGCAGCATCAATGCCATTGTGGGGGTTTCATGCGCCGTTTACTGCGACAGGCCTGCGGTTCCTGAGATGTTATTGTTAACTGGTGGGTTTATATGTTCTGATAAAATCAATGTACTGCATATTTTCTCACCCATGAAAGAGTGTTTATGTATCATTGTCTAGATATTTCTGCTTCAGGTCAGTTTTATAATGCTTTTTATAATGCTTTTATGCAAACACACATGCACAAACTTCACCTTTAGATGTCTGGAAAGTCTTCCCCCTGCAGTACTGGTGGAAGAACAAATTGAGTCTCACGACTCTTTTCTAATGATTCTGAATCGATTCTGCGTTCAGCTTAAATCGAATCACGTTCAAGTCCGTCTTTGTCCAAACAGAGTGATTTCGCTGGAATACGTGCATCTATGAACATTTATTTTATTGTTTGTGAAGCTCGCTCATCTGTGATCTGAACTGAACGCAGAGTCAAATCTGATTTTTTAGGAATCGATTCACAATGTTTAATGAAAGAATCACAACGCATCTGAGAATTGTTGTCTCTCGTAACCCTACGCTGCAGCAGAGTAACTGAAAAAATGTTTGTGGCCAGAAATCAAACCAAACAAAATCAGGAAACTAGCACATGTTTAAAAGCTCTTCTCAAAATGAGTCCGGTTTCTGTTCCAGTATTTGTGTGTAGCCTGTGTTTGTTTGCATATGTGTGAAGTGTGTTTTTACGTGAACACAGCTCTGATGTCTGAAGCCTCAGGCCTGAACACATCTTTTACGTGTTCCATCTTTGTAACACAGTGTTAATAACTTAAGACCCCTCAGGGACATGAGAGATTTTACATCATTACACAGAGAGATATATATTTATTTTGTAGATTTGATGTATTTCATTTTCTAAGCTTTATTTTTGCTTTATTTAAGCTTCATAATGTGACGTGTGTCACATTATGTTAATTACAGCCTTGAACAAATGAGTTTAGTTGTTTCTGAGTGCTGCTGGAATCTTTGATGTAACTGTTTCGGTTCTAAGTGTTGTGCTGCAGAAAGAGGATCATTAATCAGTGTAAAGCTTTAATCAACATCAATGTACAGAGCAGCAGAACAGAATTCATTCAGTTCACTCATGTCTGTGTCACTGCTGGTCCATGTTCTGATCACAGACTCTCTCTGCTGATTCTGATGTTAAATGCTGCATTGTGTTAAATGCTGCATGCTCTGCATTGATGCTGCAGATGCATGCACTTCCTGTCAGAGAATATTCAGAACCATTATTCACCAATATTCAGAACCAGAACCATGTGTCTGACCTCAGCGCTGTCTCAGACTTACAGCTCAGCTATGTTTTCTCTTTTAGTTTTATTGTTGCTTTATTAGTAATATTTTGAAGAGGTTTTCATTTTATATTTTCATCATTTTAACTAATTAATTTTTAGCAATGAAGTCATGTTTTGTCTTTTTATTGTTTTTTATTTTAAAATATAGCTATTTGTTTATTTTGTTGATCTGCATGCATGAGGAAATGAAATGAGAGGATAAAGAATGTTGAGACACAGACAGAACAGAACGACTGATGAGAAGATTCAGGTAAAGGTCTTCAAACACATTTAAACACAATGTGTTTGTTTCCAGATGAATTCTTCTGTCAGGATTAAGTCTGAAAGTGTTAAATCTTGCTTCTGTTTCAGTGATGCTGTTGAAAAACAAACGATTGTCTGTTCTGCACTGTTACAACTGACATGTTTGTTTCCAGCAATGTCAGAGTCCAGACCCTGTAAGACACACATCCAGAATAAGTGAGGACAACCCGTGAGTGAATGTGATTAGCTTTGTCTACCGTGACGTGTCTGCAGAGGAAATCAATAATGTTGTTGTAGTATCATTACCACGGTTACTGTTCTGTTCTTATATCTGCACTTTACAACATCCCCAACTAAACTGTTGTATAAGGACACATATAAGATAATGCGGGTAATAACGGTGACAGGGCGAGACAAAGGCGTTTCCTTTCTTCTAATTATTACTAATAATCTTTATTAGTTGAAGGAGATCGACGGCTTCATTTGAACATTATCTCTGTGTGTTCTCACACTATCCGCACTGAACCCCGTTCAGCAGCCCTGCACTGGAGGAAAGAGCAAAATACTGATTTCATTCTGAAAGCCTTTCGTTTCTTCTTCGGATTCACATTTCCTTCCTGTAAGCTTAGACACAGCAGAGTGTGTGTGTGTGTGTTGTGTATCATTGACTTCTCACTGTCTGTGTGCTGAAAACACTCTTTATCACCTCATCTGTGGCCGTTTCTTCATTATTAACTAGATCTTAATTCTTTTAATTGGTTTAACAAGTAGTGTTATTAAGTCATAAATTATGTAATGACTTCTTTTAATGAAATACATCACTCTAAATTTGAATTGGTTTGAAAGCTGTTAAATGCTGATTAACAAACACCTGTGACTGTAAATTCAGATATTAAGTTGATTTGTTGCTCGGCAACCGTAAGCAGCAACAGGCTAATAAACTTTATTGTCTGGCAGAGCAATTAATTATTGTGATGATTGTGATACTAATAAATGTAGCTGTTTATGTTCTTTTTATGTTCTTTTCTTCTTTTCTAGTGGCTTGTCTTTTAGTGCCACTTTATAAACACAAATCCTCCTACCAACAGTAAAATCACTCTAACAAACCTTTTATTATTTTTGTGATTTAATTTGTTATTTGATGACGGAGAAAATCACACATTTTTAAACCCAAGCACTGTGTGTGTGTGTGTGTGTGTGTGAGTGTGTGTGTGTGTGTGTGTACATTGGAAATATACAGCATGACAGGTTCATTAGTGTCATACATGTTTATGTAACCGCTCCATGGCTCTCTGTTAATCCAGGGTGTGTTGTGTGTGTGTGTGTGTGTGGTCCTGGTATTCATGTTATAGAGACTAAAAGTAAATTTTGTGGGGTCATTTTTAGGTCCCTGTAAGGAAGCAAGCTTACAAATCATACAGAATGATGTTTAGTGAAAATCTACAATAGCAGAAAGTTTTCTGTTTGAGGTAAATTAGTGTAGAGGGATAGATTATACAGTTTATACAGCATTAAAACCATTACATCTATGAAACGTCTCTGTAAAACATGAAATCCCATCATGTGTGTGTGCGTGTCATGCTGTGTGTGCACAATGCAGCGTGATGTCATGTGTAATCAGTGTTTTGATGTCATAGTGTGTCACAGAGGGTTGGAACCGCAGGCGTCTCTCTCTAATGAAGATGCAGTGAGATGTTCTTCACCACTAAGATGTGAGGAACCCTGTCAGCTCTCTCCTCAGGCTTCCCTCAGGAATCTCAGCAGGTGCGTCTAGATGAAACTCAGACTCTTTAGGTGGAAACACAGAACACTAGCTGAGGATTTGATGAACATTTTTTCATTTCACACGTCTCATTCACAGACACTTTGACGCTCCAGTTGCAAAGTATGTGACCCTGATCACCAGATCACTGTTTTAAAATCTGCATTTTAGGGCAGAAACTATTGTGTTTAAACAACTTTAAGTATGTTATTTGAAGGTTGACTTCCCAGAGTTTGCTCTTTTTTTATAGCTTTCACAGGGGAATCAATGGTATCGTCTTTGTCTCAGATGTTTCTCCTAAAATTGCTAGGGAGAAATTAAAATGAGATTTGTTAAAATGCATTAAAGAGTACGGAGCTGTAAAATAAAAGTGGATTATAGTTAAATAATCTAGATTTTGGTAAATTTGGTAAAACTTTGAGTTCATACTGAAATCTTCAGTAAAATTGTCTTTTTATTTCAGGCATGGCAAATGTGAGCTCAGTTTGAGACATTGTTGAGCTCTCCTCTGAAACTCTAATGGAGACATTTGAGAGATGGCAGATGGGAGACAGTGGGAAGGGCTGTTACGAGCTTTTGAGGACAATCGTTAGTGTTTTTTAATTGTGCAGTTTTGAAAAGATTTATTGCCATGGTAACCATTTAGAAACATGCTAACAATGACTGAAAACATCAATAACTGTCTAGCAATGCGGCAGTTTCTTTATATTCTCTTTTTAAAACATGAAAAATCTGGTTATTTTGTTTGCTGGAGTCACTGGAGCAGATTATACATTTACACCTTTAAATGTTCAGATCTCTCAAGGAATAATTCTATCCTCACAGTAATTTACATATTAAATATAGATCTTTTATAATGCAAAACAACCTGGAGCATGTGAAAGGATTATATGAAACACAAAGATGAGCCTGTTTGACTTTCATGATCTTATGCCAACATTCACAGCTTTTCTTTAACAACAGCCAGATTTCTGTGTTCTTACGTGTTTCATTACAGGTTTAAAGAAGACATGAAATGTGTGAAATCATTTCTCTTCTGATAAACAGTGCAGTCAGTGCTGGTCAGAACTGGTGATCTGGGTTTGATGGTTTAAACAGTAGAAATCTGGATGCAGAGGTTTGTGTCTCTGGAGAACAGTATTATCTCCTGCAGTATCTCCTGCAGTGTGTGTGTGTGTGTGTGTGTGTGTGTGTGTGTGTAAGCTGTCTTCTCTTTCACCTGCAGGAAAATATCCAGACCAACTGAAGGAGGATTTTATTATTCTTTACATGTGTGCAAAAGCAGAACGTCAATATTATATTGTCAGTATAATATTAATTAGTTTAAAGATTCAAACACCCCACCACCCAAATGATGAAATGTAAGCAATCATCAGAACATTCTAGCAACATCTTGGCAGTACCCTGGCAAGCACCCAAAACACACTAGCGTTGTTTTGTACGTTTTGTAAAATGTTAAAATCTTTTTTTGATTTTTAAAAGATTTTGCCAACAAAATCATGAATTTGGACTTAACAAATGTTGTTTTACTTTCATGAAATGGCACACGGTATCTTACATCAGGGCTGAAGTATCTATGGTCTGTTTTTGGCAAAGAGAAGATGATTTGAGGTCAAAGTTCATTGGCTGTGACCCCAGTATGACCTCCATTTTCCCTCCAGCTGTGGCTGGTGCATCTGAGAGTTTAATATCCAACAACACAGCAACCAGAGTTGCTCATAGGTCATCTGATGCAACCCTGATTAAAGCCAATACTCTCTCTCTCTCTCTCTCTCTCTCTCTCTCTGTCTTGCTCTGTCACTCTCTCTCTCTCTCTCTCTTATTATTTTATGGTTTCTACATGATCTCTGTGAAAGCTCCTACATTGTGTTCCAGTGAATTAAATTGTTGCTTTATGGTTGGATTATACAGTTTTTCAGAGATCTGATGTGGTGAAAACTACAGTCGTAACTCATCCAGTGTGTGCTGGAAATCGCACAAGCTGTAGGTATTTAATCATGACATTGTAAAGAGCTTTATTGTGAGTATGGCACATCCAGAGGATAATGTACAGAGGTAAATCTGCTTTCTGCACCACACGGCATTACTCTCTCCATCTATAGCTCTATATAACCCTCACAGACAAACAGCACATGATTAATGTCTCTTCTGTGTGTCCTGTGCTTCTCTCAGTTTAATGTGGAAAGTCCCGGCTAACAGAGAGTGTTCTTAGAACGTTCTTAGAACATTGACTAACACTAAAAGTTATTGAAAAAACAGTAATTGCAGTTTTGCAGTAATGTTTTGAGAACGTTTTTTAACAGTATATATCATATATATAAAACATTGTTGTAGGTGGTAACATTTTAAAAACGTCACAGAATAAAATGTTTTAAGCAGTAACGTTAACACCTAAGTTAAATGTAATGTTATCATTGCGTTATATTATTACACACAGTAAGGCTTTACATTGTACACTGAAGTTTCTCTGTGTCCTACATGCACTGTGAAGTTATCTGCCACATTTATCATGAGCGCTCCTTCAGACCCAGTGGAGCAATAAAGTTCATTTGTCTGTAGCTTGTAATGGGAATGACAGCTAAAAAAAGAAAATATATATATTTATATGAATACTTTTTGCTTACTATAGATACATTTTTTGAAGATGTGTTTAAAAATAAAGCTGCTCACACATCCCAAGAGAAAGAAAGATCAAAGACTCACAGCGGGTGAATATTCAGAGAAGAAATGCAGGATAAAGATCATTTATATTGACACCGTTTGTGCTTTTGTCTGGCTCCAGACAGCCTGATCCATCTTCTGGACCTGTTCACCAGCAGACCCCTGGAACCCGCTCTGAAACCAGGACCATCTGTGTGTCGTCCTCTGCCAGTGAGACCATCTGTCACTGAAGATGCTCATGTACAGAGATCTCTTCTCTCCTGTAATGCTACATTCTTATCAGTTCTGTTTGTTTCTGTTTATTTGTCACACTTTCAGCCCTGAATACTGCTCCCTTACAGAGCTGTTGATGTTAATTCACACTGAGTTTTCTCATTTTTATTTATTGTATTTGCAGGAGATGTTTAAGGCATCAAACACCTGTTGGAGTCAGTCTGATGCAGTCAGTCTGATGCAGCTTCAGCAGCTCATGGAACCTGCAGAGCACTCATGCAGAAGATACTGTAAGTCCATCAACACCTTTAGATGAGAACATTTCAAGCTGCAGTCTGACTTTTGCCTCTCGGTCACCATCTCTGTTTAAATATAAAATTGCAGGTTATTTTACGTATGTTGAAGTTAACTGAAGCCAGAGATTTGACCTGACAGCTGAAATGATAACTCACTATTATAAAGTTACTGTTGTGAATGAGGGTAAGATAGAGAGATTGTGTTGAACACTGATCTGTCATTTATTTGCTCAATAACTGAGTTTTATTTATTTTTAACCAAAAACGAAACGATTGTAGCTTTAATTGAAACCAAACAACCAACAGAGAAACTTTCATGGCCAACCAATGAAACAGACATGAAAATCTACTTCCATCAGTTAACACACAAAACTACACACTCCAGCTTTACTGTAAACACAGCATTTTAAAAAATGGATCGTGATGCCAGATTGTCATGTTTGTGCAGTACGAGTTAATGCAGAAATTGTCACATTTTAGCCAGAAAGAGATTAAAACACACAAAGCAAACAGCTCTGCACAGAGATAATGAAGATTCTGTGTTTGAACATATCCAAGCCACACGTTCCATATAGATGTTTGCTAAATTAAGACAGACAGAGAGAGAGAGAGAGAGAGAGAGAGAGAGAGAGACAGCATGTTCATATTAATGGGAGAGAATGAAAAAAGTAATGAAGCTCTCTGTTCTCTGTGTCTGTGAGAAGGTGAGTTTCTGTCATTGATCACAGGAAACAAAGACCAATATTTGTTGAGACCATCAAACAGGAAGGTCATAATATTCCCACAGTCAGCAGAAACCTCTTTGTTTTTCAGGAACACTGCAGAGATTCGCGTGCCCTGTACTGCAGCTTATATGTGTGCACAGAGAGCGACTCTGAGGTCAGGATGTTGTTGGCACAGCGTTACTATAGGGACAAAAATGTCTCCAGAAATGTATTCATTATGAGGAAATCCCCCTTTTGGGATATATAGGGTCCAAAAGGGACCATAGATACAGTTTAAAGTGTGAGATATGGATTAGACATATTTCATTTCATATTTAATAAACATAAGATTGTGAGAGATAATGTGTGATTAATATGTTGCTGTAGCTCAGCTGGTACTGAGCGTTGAATAGAAAACACACACACACACACACACACTGATAGTTTGTATATCTTGAACGCACTGGACTGTAAGTCGCTTTGAATGAAAGCTTCTGACAAATGCATAAATGTTAGAAATACTGTGTGTGTTATATGGAATTGCCTATATAAACTACATGATTACAAAATAAACCGCTTTTGAGTCCCTCATGATACGTAACCACACAGATAATCATTGTAAAAACACAAGTATTATAAATACAGTATTATTCAGTGAATGATGAGAGATGATCTCTCAAGAGAGCAGAAAAACAATGTGTTCAAACAAAGAAAAGATGAAATGACTGATATTAGTGAGGAGTTCATTTCCTGCGTGACGTGTAAGAAACAGAGGACAGGAAATGACTGGTGTTTTTCTCCTTTTAATGTGTGTGTGTTTGTAAGATGAAACAGCTCTAGATTAATCACTTAATTATATTTGTATTCATTTGCACAGATTATACTGTTACAAGTGTGTCATTTTCTCAGGTTGACT
>JAZGTK010005107.1:7318-23053 GCA_036877625.1 Ambastaia sidthimunki
GTGTGTGAGAGTACAGTGTGTGTGAGAGTACAGTGTGTGTGAGAGTACAGTGTGTGTGAGAGTACAGTGTGTGTGAGAGTACAGTGTGTGTGTGAGTAGAGTGTGTGTGTGAGTAGTGTGTGTGTGAGAGTAGAGTGTGTGTGTGTGTGTGAGTGTGTATGTGTGTGAGTAGAGTGTGTGTGTGTGTGTGTAGGAGAGAAAGAGTGTGTCATCTTTAAAAATACTCTTCTTTATTTTGTGATGTCTTGTGTGGCCCTATGACTTTTCTGTCTTTATTTCTTGCTGCAGTCTCCTTTCGTTTCAGTCCTTTTGTTTTTTTTAGTTCTCTCTCTCTCTCATGCTTGTGTCTGTGAGGTTGTTGTTTTCCTCTCTCTCTCTCTCTCTCTCTCTCTCTTTCTCTCTCTCTCCACCCTCCCTCTCCTGTTGTTGTTGTTTACTGACTCGCAGTGTGAGCTGAGAGCTCAGAGGAAGACGAGCTGTTGCCATTTGCTTTTCCTGGTACAAACACCTGGTGCTGCTGTGTTTATCGAAATGGCGCTGGATGACAATAGTTTGATAATGGCTCTTAATTGGAGCGTCACCGCGGCGACATGGAGCAGAATAGCCGTTGTATTATTGGTGGGATTATACAGTGATTTGATTCTGCAGACAGAGGCTTGTTTGTGAATGTGGAGTCATGCAGATGAGGTTCTGCTCTTCAGGATCTCGCTGAGATGAGCGTCCAAGTCGATCTCGCGCCCGTTTACCTGCAGATGCTCAAGTGTGACGCTCAGATTTTGGCTTGTGTGAAAACGCAGGAGAGCAGCACAGGTTTACCGCCCTCATTTCAGATACGGTCACCTTATATGAGCCGTCTCTGAGGACAGGAAGTGACCTCATAAAAGGCGGCCCGATTTAAGCTGCTGGTCTTTCTGAACGACTGTGTGTTTAAAGCTTTTGTGTGTCTCTCTTACAGCTGGTCTGAGCCCGGCTGATCTTCAGCAGCTCTGGAAGGACGTGACTGGCAGTCACCCGATGGAGGACAATGGGCTGAAGCACAGCGGACTGGACCTGAGCACCACCAACTCCTCCTCCACTACCTCCACCAGTAACCCCAAAGCTTCTCCACCCATCACTCACCACAGCCAATCACCGGCCCTCAACAACCGGAGAGAGAGGTACACACACACACGCACACACACACGTTAGAAGGTTGCTGAGTGGTCACCATTGTTGCTCCAGTGTGACTGTGTGTGTGTTAACTGCAGTAATACCTTCTGCTAAACCTGCTTGTTTACACTCAACACAAACCGTCGTAACTAGCGAATGTTTTTGTGTCAGACTTTAAGACTTGCGTGTGTTGAAAATCACAGATAAAGTGTCTTGTGCACACTCGTGTGTTAACAAACGCAAACCAAACCATTTAAACTACTTCTCATCTGAGACATTAGCAACGTTTGTTTAAAAAACTTCCCATTGGCACAACGAGAAACAAAAGCTGCATGTTTCTGAAGGGAGACTGTGTTTTTGTTTGCTTGTTCATCAATAGTTTATTAACATCAGTGGGAAAACAGTGAAAATGAAAGACTAACTGTCCCGTGAGAGCGTGTGCTGTTAAACGCAGAGTCTTTCGGTGTATCAGACACGCGGAGCTCAAACGTTAAGTGGCAGAAACACACAGCTCACCTCACTGTACATTAAGTATTTAGTACTTGGCATTTCTTTTGAAATTGCTATACTGGCGAAGCTTGTCATGTCAATACAATACACAATGCTTGTGTGGCATTTTCCGCATGTTTATCTGCATTGCACACAGACTGTAAAACATACACTGCCATATTTCTCCGCCCTTTGGCATCTATTATTAAGTCTACAGCATTCGTTTGTTAGCATGTAGCAATAGACGTCGACTTCTGAGTGGGGTGGAGGTGTAATTGGTTACTTCTATGTAGTGTTTCCTCAGAAAACCCTTTTGAGAGACAGATTCCTTTAGAGGGAGAGGAACAGCAAAAGCAAAAGATGATAAAGACAAGACAGAGAGGGAAATAATTTAAGAAATAGGTTACGTTTCTTGTTCTGTGTTGGCGTGGTCTCCCAGCGGCCGCTCATAATCACAGACAGTGTTGTATTGTCAGAACGGCCGGCCTAAGGTGTCCTGAATCAATACAGAAAGGGTTAAAATAGCCGGTGAGATTTTTGTGTGTTTGTGTACTGTGTATATATATGTGTGTGTGTGTGGTTTACAGTAGAAGTCTGTTTTGCCTCACTGTCACACTTTAGCCCCTCAGCACCCCTCAGAACTACAGTGCTGAGGTTGTAACTCACCTCGGTGCCTTTTCACAGTTTGTGTCCTTAAATGCCACTTTTACCTCAAACGAATCTCCTGATTAAAGTTACAGGGGCTGTTTCTTTTCACTGTTTACACAAGTCCTCCATAATGGTTTTACAAGGTGAAAGTCTGACAGAAAAATGTCAATGGGCAGTTTTTCTTGGCCGGGTGTGTTTCAAACACACTCATGTCTCCTCAGAAACACACTGGATCAATGATTAGAAGGTGGCCTGATGTTTGTTGGTTTCTTTAAGCTTTCATGAACATCAGTTCTGCGTTCATTTTGTGCTTTAGTTGGTCACCTCACACGAGTTGGGTCAAAACATTAAGTTGGTTCAACCCAGCTGTGGATGATTGTGACCCGAGAGCATCTAGCTGGCCAAAACAAATGATCTGTCCAATAAATGTGATGTTTTTTCCTATGCTATAATTCTTTCACTCAATTTCTCTCTTTCTGCTGCAGTTCACTGCATGAAGAAACCGGGGCAGCGCATTCTCTGTATGGTCATGGAGTCTGCAAGTGGCCAGGATGTGAAAGTATCTGTGATGATTTTGGGCAGTTTTTGAAGTAAGTGATTGTGTTTAATTGAGTTAATTGATTTAAAATTCTGATTCTTTTTAAACAGTTAAAAGCATTTTGATTCTTTATTCATCTTTTTACCATCGAGAATCACATTTTTCCAACTGTTTTTTTTTTTATAGATTTCAGTCTCACACTTGCGAATCGTAATCGCGCTAAAAAACATGAGGCGGCGAATCTCGCGACAGATTTCCTCAGAGTGTCTGTCAGGCTGTCAGAGGCTCAAAAATGACCGCAGTCTGAGCTCGTATCTCCACGGCGACACGAGGGGATGATGGGTTGGCGACAAGCGTCAAAAAGCTAATGGCAACCGGCGTAGCCACTTACAATGGCACGTATTCAGTGTTGTCATGGCGCGGCTAACGGAGTGAAATGAACTCTTCATGCTCCATCAACAATTTAGTTAATTAGCTGATTTGTAATTGGTCGGCGGCGTTGCCGGGACGTGAGTGGGGGACATCAGAGGAGAAGGTGTTTGAGGCGGGAGATTGCAGGTTATCATGGCGCCACTCTGAGGAAAGAGCCTCGCTGTCAAAGAACAGAAAAACAGTTCATTTGAATATTCTAATTAGCTCCATAATTAACTGCGAAATAATAATCGCTGTGCGTTATGTTGGTGTAAATGTCCACGTCAATTCATTTAAACGGCATTCGCGATTGGAGACATTGCTAATCTTTTGATGGGAGGGGGTGAAAAACAAAGGTTTCAGACGTAATGTAGAGTTCAAACAGGAATTTATTGTTAAACACAGACGTATGGTTAATTTCAGGCCTTTGTTTTAGTCTGGGTGTGTTTTTATAACGTAATCATGTTAAAATAACCTAAAGACCAGTAACAAAACAGGCCGAGGTAAAGCTATCTTTTCTTCTTATCTGGTGAGTGGTGAGAACGTCATGGTGTTTGAATCAGTGGTTGAAGAGAAAATAAAACGGTTATCTGACTGACAAGCCGGTACGGTAGGACAGTGTTACCGCAGTCATCCTACACATCTTAGCGTATCTCGTTCGCCCCGACGCGGAGGCGAGACACTCCCGTTCGCTCCCGGAGTCAAAGACGCCTGTACTGTAACCTGAACATGAAAACGGTTCTCGGTTCGACAGCGTGATCTGAGACGGCGAGATGGCGGGTGGTGCTGTGCCTTGGAGGAGCGATTGCCGGTGTCAAGACGAAGCTTTTAATGTCTTTTGGAGATGCTAGTCACTGCTGTGTATCATCCAGGTACACACGCTTAAAATGGTTTACATAAAATAGGTGTCAGACTCAAATGTCGCCTTTGATGGAAAGCGGGGGGCGGATTCACCCAGCCCGCGCGTAGCTGGCGGAAAAGAAAGGCGTCTCAGTTTTGTAATCTTTGTTGTGTTGCTGAGAAAGTTGTCAAGATCAGTATTTAAGCACAGCTCAGCTTGCTTTCATGCCGTTCTTTCCTGGAGAGGGTAGCCAAGAGGTGCCTGGTGCGTTATATTAGCTCTGAAGTTCAAATGGAATATTACTCTAGTGTGTGTGTGTGTGTGTGTGTGTGTGTGTGTGTGTGTGTGTGTGTGTGTGTGTGTGCGTGCGTGTGTGTGTTTCAGGTGTATGCGACTGTACGATGCGGCTCCGTGTGCGATTCACCTCATGACACGTTTATTTATTCGGTGTCGTGTCGGGCGCATCTTGCAGGGTCTGATTTGAGGCTTATTTAGGGGTTATGTGGAGCTAAAAGAGGAGGCTAATGAATTCATAGTGCTAAAACGCTGTTCTGCCATGCTGGCAGTTTTGTTATTGTTTAAGCTGCAGATTGCTGTCTTATTCTCCTATTGATTTCCTCTCATGTTTGAGAGAAAAACAGAAACAGCTACAGTCTGTAATGAAGACTGGCACACTGTCACTGCAGATGTCATCTGTATTACAGTAACGTCTTTACAATACGGCCACAACGTGACTTTGTGTTTCTTAGTAAATGAAGTTATTTTTGCGTCCTAATTTATGAAAACGTAAAACGTTTATCTTCCACCTATTTCACATTTTAACAGCAGTTGTGTTGTAATTATTAAAATCAGTCCTTACAAAACAAGCAGCTACCACTAACTAGATCTGCAGTGTCTTCAACCAGGCCTAGATTAAATCCAATTGGTTAAACACTGATTAATGAAGCAACATCACCTTTTGAAACTGTGAGAATTGTTTGTTTAGTGATTTGTCTGGTGCACTTTGATGGGTCTGTGACACTCCCAAAGACTTGAGAGAGGTGAGATTGAGCATCTAGGTTTAATTCGGTGTGAGGAGAGACACTTCAGCACCCGCGTTTCTTAGGCCATCAGTGCGTCACGTACCTGTCAGTCAGTTTCTTCAGCCTCAGTCTCATCAGAGCCCTCATGCCCCATTTCAAAACAAAATCAATATGCCTATATAGTGACCCATAAATTACAGGCTGCTCCAGAGATGTTTGCTCAAAGCTAACCGTGAGCGCGTGGCCTTCTCTCATCTTCACCTCACTGTTTGATCTAAGCCCACCTCCATCTAACTCATTAAGAGATATTGGTGACTGCTCCTCTGACCCCCCCACCCCTTTAACCAGTGCATAGTCAAACACCTACTGCCTGAATATTTCATAACCTGTCATAATCTGGATGTAATCAGCTTCACTAACTAGCACTCCCTAGCGCTAGCACCGCAGTTCCAAAACCTCACATAACTACACAGTGCAATGAAGTAAGATTACAATACAGATGGACGCTAACGTCAAAGCATGCACGCAGGATAAAACGCGTTATGTTGCGAGCTGCTAACCTGTCTGGATAGCGAAACCATGCGGCCGTTGCTTTAAAGCAGCTGTAGTTTATGACACGCGCCGTACATCAACCGCATATGATGGCATTATGAGCACTGGAATGAAAAAGATATTTGCTGCATTAGTTCCTGCGACGGACCTGATTACATGATTAATGAAACGGCCCTTTGCATGCGCATTGTGCAGCAGCAATTAGACACGGGGCCGAAGGACAGCCGCAGCTCCGCAGTCATCTTCAGCGTTTTATTCAATGCCATCACGCTCATGATTTATAATGGAGAGTATCTGAGCATTCGACCTGAAACGTTACAATAGCAGAAAATGGGCGTGACGGAATGAAATAATTTTAGTGTAATTGAAAGGTAGCAGAATCCATTGTGCTTTCAAATGTCCTCGGCTTTGATTGGCAGGTTCGAGGAGGGTTATGAATACGTTATTTTGCATATTGCACATAAACAATAGCTGGAGCTATGAATAGAAAATGAAAAGAGAAAATGCTTAGTAGCGTTAAAACTGTTTGTGTGTGTGTGTTTGCCAATGTGGTGTGTGTGTTTGCCAATGTGTGTGTGTGTGTTTGCCAATGTGTGTGTGTGTGTTTGCCAGTGTGTGTGTGTGTTTGCCAGTGTGTTTGTGTGTGTTTGTGTGTGTTTGCCAGTGTGTGTGTGCGTTTGCCAGTGTGTGTGTGCGTTTGCCAGTGTGTGCGTGCGTTTGCCAGTGTGTGTGCGTTTGCCAGTGTGTGTGTGCGTTTGCCAGTGTGTGTGCGAGTGTGTGTGTGTGTGTGTTTGCGAGCGTGYGTGTGTGTGTGTTTGCGAGCGTGCGKGTGTGTGTGTGTTTGCGAGTGTGTGTGTGTGTGTGTGTTTGTCAGTGCGTGTGTTTGCGAGTGCGTGCGTGCGTGCGTGTGTGTGTGTGTGTTTGCGAGCATGTGTGTGTGTGTGAGCTCTTCTGCACTAAAGGCTGTACTGTAAATGATCGTGGAAGGGTCTGGAAACTAACCTGTAATTATAGAGAAGAGAGTGGCAGCTGTGGTATTTTACAAGCATGTATTCTGAAAGAGCGCTTTGTGGGCTTGTCACCAATGATAATTTAGATCGAGGCTCATTACTGAACATCACAACACTTTTAAAAACCTTTTCGCCTCCGCGCGTTTGCCGGGAATAAAGGTCTGTTTTAATGGCGGCTTCTTTTGTGTCCTGCAGACAAAATCCAATCAAGGAAAAGCACCAGTTACTGCTCCTGCAGTCTGAGGAGTTTTTGTAATAATATTCTAATGGAAGGATGAGTGGATGCATTTAATATGTCGGGGGAATAATGCACTCTTCGTAGGTGGTGCTTTTTAAATGTTACTCGAGTTAAATTGCATTTATTGTATTTATTTCTCGATCACTGCAGAAGACAAAACCGTCGCGCGAGGCCTTTTGTACGTCAGCATCTCTGTTTCGAGCGCCGTCTCGCTATTGTGACGATAAAGAGCGACTTTCAGCGCTAGTCAGGCGGCCGCGGTTTGTTAAAAGCTAATGGGCTGGATGTCTCGTAATCTTAAAATCATATTCATCAACGTCAGTAGCTGATCACCAGTAATTTTAGTTACACTGTTTATTAATAGCGCTGTGCGTGTGTGAGGCTAATGCTGGGATCTTCATTACAATGAAAATAGCTTTTGATGGTGTCGGTTTATTGTCTGATCTGTGTCTTCATCTTGTCTCCAGGCATCTTAACAGTGAACACGCTCTGGATGACAGGAGCACCGCCCAGTGCCGTGTGCAGATGCAAGTGGTACAACAGCTAGAAATACAGGTATTGTATTGATATGTGTGTAATCTGACTATAGGTTTAACCAATGGCGTGAGGGGGCGGGATTTTTTATGTGTCAGGATTCTATTGGTCTGTGAAACACGGGCATCTTTACCATATAAGGTTAATTAAGAAAGTAAATAGGTCAATTTTGTGTTGAGTACAATAATGTTTTTTTTAACGTAAATGTTTTTGGCAGCATAACATCAAACTTTTATGACACGTGTCATTAATTAGCTCATTGCCATCAAAACCTCGTGAGCTCGTAAAAATGGAAAAGCGCACAAGGGACACCTTGAGCAAATCCATCCCAACAAAGGTGAAAACCATCACAGACCTTCCTAATTGAATCATGGTTTGTGCTTATTTTCTATCCCGTCCAATTAATATGCGTGCATCCGGGCCGGTCTGTGTTAATTAAATACACTTTGCACCTGAAGGAAGCTCTAAAGAGAGACGCTATTTTCAGGAGCTGGAGCGTGACCTTATTACGGTGTCACGCTGGCAAGATAATGAGAGCCGTGATTGAGAGTTGCCATTACTCAGCGCCGCGGCCATCTCTTTTTCCTAACCTCCGTCCGCCCCAGTGCATCGTGGGATACGGCGCGGGTCAGCCTCAAAGCGCACGCGGGGTTAAACTCTGCCTTTCTTCTGTTAATTTCAAATAAATAACCCGTTTCAGTTTTGTTTGATTGCGTACCGATCCGTTAGCTTTTTATGCAGATCCTGCGTTTTAAAACGATTTTGAGGCGTTTGCACACAGAGAGACGTCTTGCCTTTGTAGTGTGGATTGCTTTCTGACCGTGGATGACCGTCTAAGCTCCCGTGATGCCCGTCTGAATTCAAGTCAAGCGTTGTACTCAACCTTTAAAGGTTTCTACGCTCTGTGAAACACTTCCTATTTATTTGTTGGGCTTTTGAATGGGAAGGAATGAATAATTCGTGTTTATATGTAAAGAAAAGACATCACGATTTCTCCCTTGACTTGCTCTGTTGTTGGCTGATACTACAAAGCTCTGTGCTTTACACTGTGACCAATTACAGCAGTGCTGCTGTTTTCCGTCCTTCTGGGTTTTTTTCTTTCTCTTTTCTTGCGTTTTTTCGTTGGTCCTGGTAATGAGGCCCAGTTCAGATGTTGGTTGTCGGCTCGCTGGCGAGTTCAGGGCGGTCCACCGCGCGGGCTGGTCCCTGTCACTCTCCCAGAGTTAGATTGATGATGGTGGACCGCAGGGGCACTAACTGGACCTCAGAGGACCCGTGAGGAGGCAGGGAGGCGGGACTGACCGGCACTGTTTGCAGGACCCCTTCACCTCTCAGCAGCTGCTGGATCCAGTCCAGTCCTAACAGTGTCCACAGGACTTTAAATCCATGACCAGGACCCTCTAATTTATGGCATGAGTAGCTTGTTACTGTCAGAGCTTTGCTGACCTAAATTCAGCTATTGACAAAGAGATGAAGTGCTGTTTGTTTTCTGTGACCTCCGAACAGCTTCATCTCTCCATCACCACACCATGAACAATGTGCTCTCTCTCTTTCTCTCTCTCTCTCTTTCCCTCTCTCTCTCTCTTTTCTCTCTTTTGCTTTTCTGCTCAACCCAACACAGCTGCCTGCCCTAATTATGTCATATAAAAGTTACAAAATATATATATATATATATATAATTAACAATAAACATTACATTTATTAAAAAACCTACAAAACTATTGGTAATTGTTAGTTTATGGTTCGGTGTGCTCAGTTTAAACACAATCATAAATATGACAGAATGAATAGTAAAGAAAATGTTCCTGTATGAATTTTGCTGCATGACCTCTGACCCCCGGTTAAGGTTCTTTCTTTAATGGGTGAGACAGTCCATGTATGCAGAATGTGTTCAAGCTTGATAACTGTGTGAAAGTCTTCTTTCTAAAAATCTTCTGTTTTTGTCTTTCTCTTAACAGCTTTCTAAAGAACGCGAGCGTCTACAGGCCATGATGGCGCACTTACACATGAGACCCTCAGAGCCCAAACCATCACCAAAACCGGTGAGCACATATTACCAGGTGTACAGTAAACAGAGCTCTCTAAACGCCACTGTTAACAGCACAGAGACAAAAGAGACAGAGATACAGGGGATGAGAAGAAAATGAGATTTGTAATGCCTCGTTTCATGGGACCCTATCAGCAGTGTATTAAATCATAGCAGGCCATCTCAGCCAAAAACGATAAGCTATTACTGTCTGATGGGTTTATCACCCCAAACAACCTGTTGGCTGGTAAAAGGCTGTTTAGAGCCGTGACCACAGGCGCACTTAAAGTAGGGGGAAGATGTTTTGCTCAGAAAACAAACTGTTTGAAAGGACAGATGAAATTTGAGAGATGATGACATGAGCAGAAATAACCCCTAATCTGTAAACAGTCAGAGATATAGATGTGTTTTTCAACCGCTCTGATGACAAAATGAAGCAATATTTGAGAGAGGCCCATCTGACAGAAATACTGTAGAAAAAAGATTGAATTTTCATTTGAAAATGTTCTTAACCTTTAATCGGAGGTAAAATACAAAATACAGCTGGTAGTGTGTTGAAAATGAAACTGTTTACAAAAGAGAGCCGTCTGCAATAAATATTATTTATTGAAATTATTTATTTGCTATTCAATATTTTGCCAGGGAAAACATTGTTAGCGTGTTGCCACTGCTTAGCAAGTAGCTAATTTCGCCGGCATAATTTTTCTCATCACCTCCCACCGTATAAAACAGATAATCACAAGACAGAATAATTATCCTGTAAATCCATCAGGAATCGACTGCTCACCTCTGTCGATTTATTATTCATGTTTTTTCTTTCCGTCCTCAGAACTGCTGCGGTTGGTGAAATCTGCGGTAATAAAGAGTTTCTGCTCATAATCCAGCACCTCTTACGAATTACGAATGAATAATATTAATGAAGTATTACGTTACATAAACGGCACATGAAAGAGCTGCTAATTGCGTTTGATGATGAGCAATTAATGGCGAGTTCTTAAATAATCAGCGAGGGTCTCCGTTTTTTTTTTTCTTTTTGTCTTACCGCGTTGAGCTCACGCGAGAACTTTAGCGTTATCGTTTTTGCAGGTACAAAAGAAAACGTGCCACAAATGCGTCGGGCTGAAGAAGAGAGGTAACCGATAATGCGACGACACTTTCACGCCCTTGTATGCGCGGGACCCAGAGAGAAGCGTCCCACGCATTTAATAAATATTAATAGTTCGAATTTATTAGTGCAGCAAGCTATCAGTAGCTGAACACGAGTGCTGGTACACTGTTATACGACCCCATTTAAACTCTGAATAGCACTTCATTAAATGTTACCTTTTGGCCATGGCTATGGATGGCTGAAAATCAGAGTTGCCAAGGCTGCAAGTCCTGAATAATGAGACACACTCTCTTTTTTCTTCTTCTCTTGCTCTCAGTCAGTCTTGAATATATATTCAGATGAGCAGCGCTGGTAAACGGCTGATCCTCGCGTCTCATTCATTCCTGCTCTGTTAAGCTTTAATAAATTCCATTTTGCAAACACTGGATTGTATTCCAGCAAACATGTTACGCTTGTTGTCGTAACCAGGTGAGGATAGGGAAGGAAAATCTTGTCTTAACATTTTAAATATACATGCAACGCACTCTCTCTTTCTTCTCACACGCATTTGATAGGATTTATTATGGAGTGTTTTTGTGTAGCGTTTGACAGTATCAAAAGCTTTTGTTGGTCCCTGTGTAGAGCGAGCAGTGTGTAATTACTAGCTGATGTGGTCGTTTGGACACACAAGAGAAAGGCATTAGTAAAGAGACTCTTCAAATCTGGTGCCGTGACCCAGCCGTCAATAAATTACACGCGTGTGCATTATACACATCAGACGGAACGTTTTGCAATGGGAAACGGGCGGAAATTTGCATGGCCATATTAGAAGGCTGTGTTTGTTAGGAAAACCCTTTGCCATGACTGATAACCGTCATTTTTTCCCTTTGCTGTAAAAAGCAGGAATTGTTTTTAAAATTTAAATGAAATTATTTTATTTAAAATTTGTCATTTATTCCATTTCAAAAAAGTGACAAAAATAATACACATGAAAAAATATAGGACAGGACTTGTAGGCGGAGCAAAGTTTGATTCAGTCTATTATGACCAGAAACATGCATTAGCAAAGCGGATGGGCTAAGTTTTGATTTTAACACTAGTATTTACTCAGGTTTTCTCATGGTCAATGAATGCTGTTTACCCTTTATTCCTCTGATACAGAACGCGTTATTAATTGTCTTTCAGGTCTTCATTTGAGTGGTTTAGCCAGCGTTGAACATCCTCTAGAGAAGGCATTGATTTCCTCTGCGGTCCTGCAGTGTTAAAGCATGTGCTGCTCTCTGTGTTTGCATTATCTCATTATATTTAAGTGGAGATGTAATTGTCTGTGAAGTAGCACAAAGTCACCAGAGACCAGACAACTTGACATTTCAGTGTATTTATCAACAGACGATTGTTGATGCCCAGCCGGCTCCAACGATCGCTCTCAATTCCGACAGCTTCGGAATTCCACTTGCCAATTCCCAATTAAGGCAATTTGGTTTGAATATATAATGATGTCATTACCATTCCACAAAATTAGCAGCGAGACTAAAAGGTCAGGGTGGAATTTTCCAGTCGGGTGAAGCTTCTCAGATGAGAATCAGGATGTGATGCCAAAACGTGCAGAAATGACTGCAACATTATCTCATGTGTGTGTTGATAAAAAGCTTGGCTCTGTGTTTGGGTGCTACAACAGGAGAAGAAGCGTCGATCACCAGAGAGGCACTTGGTTGTGGCAGAAAGCCAGGTGAAGCGTCTGTCTCTCTCAGTGTGTGTGTGTTGTGTACACACACACTCGCACCCGGGGAGCTCTTATGGGATAGAGATGGGCTGAGATAACTCACAGGCTGATCATTAGATAATCTTTAACAGCGTGCTCTAATTAGAATTCTTATGATACAATTTCATCCTGTAATTAGTGAAGATTGGCTGCTTCCTCTTTTGCTTATTAGGGGAAACACAGCTGTAAGACGTCGGTACTTGTGTCGCTCAGCCTCTCTTTCTTCTCTCTCTCTCTAGCTGAATCTCGTCTCCAGTGTAACCATGTCAAAGAACCTCCCATCTGTCTCGCCTCCCAACTTACCTCAGACGCCCACCACGCCCACTGCTCCGGTCACGCCCCTTTCCCAGATGCCCCAGGTGCCCTCCGTCCTCAGCCCAGCCAGCGTACCCAACATGGGCGCCATGCGCAGACGTCACACCGACAAATACTCCATGCCCTTATCTTCAGGTACAAACAGCCCCAGACACCAAATGATCTGTATTGATTTTGCCGCTTGTTTTGTTTGTTCCAGTGAGAATCGACGTGCAGACAAAACTGTTTTGTTTAATTTTCCCTCTTTATGCCAAATAGACAAACCAAACCGTACAGTGCATCAATATTCAATGCATTTTAATTGCAGTCAAATAGAAAATGATGCAATATTTATCGCATTTCAGAGGCGATCTGCGCGTATGAAAATAAGTTCTGTTTGATGTTTATATTTACTGCTTATTCACAACAGTTGGAAGCGGAGAGGCATGAATTATTCAAACGGGTACAAAATATCGACGCAGGCTCTAATTTCATGCGTGTGTTAATGTTTAAGATTTCTCCAGAGAGAGATTAATTAAAAATGTATTTAGTTGGACATGTAAAATGCTGATTTGAGGCGCCCCCCTCGCGTTTTAATTTGATAAAATTCGAGCGAATTCCTGGAGGAGACGCGTTTAGCAATTATCTGAGGTGACGACACTGCCGTGTTTATTTATTTATTTACTGTATTTATTCTTGGCAGAGATCGCCCCGAACTACGAGTTTTACAAGAACGCAGACGTCAGGCCTCCGTTTACTTATGCAACCCTCATCAGGCAGGTGAGTGTGAAATAAATGAGCTTCAGCCTGATTAGATTCTAATTAATTGCTGCTTGAATTAAGTCCGGGTGAGACGCACTCCAGCCTCTAACGCTGCGTTTAATGGCTTCTCATCGCAGGCGATCATGGAGGCAGGTGACATGCAGCTAACGCTCAACGAAATCTACAGCTGGTTCACGCGCACCTTCGCCTACTTCAGACGCAACGCAGCCACCTGGAAGGTACGGCTCCCACTTCCTGTCTGCTTACTAAACCACGCCCACCACAAACCACGCCCACCTGAAACAGGCCAACACGAGTCCTTTTCCCTCACATGTTGTGCTTTAATATTTTTACATATTTTAACCATATAGTTTCCCTCCAAAAACAGCAATGGTAGGCGGAGCTTACAGAGGAAGTGGTTTGTAGTTACACGACGGCCTCTGAGGGAAATTTATTTGCTCGACACGGCCGATTAGCATCGCTTTGCCTTCTTTATAACCTGCCCCTTGAAAAAAGGGCGAATTTTCTCTTTATCTCTTTCTCCCTCGCTTTCTTTGACAAGTGAAAGAATAATTCCGCCTCTGATATCGTTTTCTAATTTGGTGCAATTAATAGTGGAGTCTTGACGGGGAGGTGTGAGCTCTGACGCGCTAATTACCCACCAGCCACTCAATCATCAGCACCTTTTGTTAGACGTGGCGAATTACTGCGTTTTCAAGCTCTCTCTCTTTCTCTCTTCCACCCCACCCTGCATATTATTGGTTAATTAGTTTGAAGGATGGACGTTTGCCTTGTAGACTCGCGATACACTCGTTCTTGTTGTTGGTGTCGGACGAGTTTCCGTACACACCATAGCTCATGTGCTGCCGAGACGAAAGCAGGAGAATAGATGACAAATGTGGAGAGAGGTGAAGACCCGGCCGGCTGTAAAGCGCTAATGCTTCTGTCATCCACCAAACGCACTTTATTTCCCCGGACAAAAGGGCTCATTTGTATCTCTGTCCCAAACACATACATTCTCAGACTGAAAAGAGGACACAATAAAGACAGGAGAAGGGTGTCGATAAGGCGACTGAAGATACACTCCATTTATTTTCTATTCTATTTTAACAAGAAACCTCTTTTGATTTCACCAGGTCCTCTCAAAAGCGTCGAGATTTCTCCGGCTCTCATCAGCATGCGAGCCGTTTACCGCCACTAGATTTAGGGAAGTAAATTAATATGGATTTGGCTTGCTAATGATGCTGGAGTATGATTACAGCTCCACAGAGGTGAGCAATAGCTCCCTGCACAGATGCATGCTGGGATATGATGCTTACCGCTGGAGTGGCTAATCGGAGACACAAGCATGAGCGTTTTGGCCAGTTTAATTGCCGTGAACTCATACGTACAACCTTATTTTTACCAGCCGGTCTCTCAATAAGACTGTTCTTATCAGCTGAATATTTTAATCTGGTCCCGAGTGGAACAAAGAGGCGGCACACGGGGGCTTTCTGAATATTTGGGTCCCTCCTACAATAGCAGAGCTAGAATTTCCATTTGGATCCTCCCTGTTTCTTTTGTGAGGCCGGGAAGGGGCGGCCGGCGACGGGCTTGTCATTTGATTAACAGAGAGAATTTTTAAAAAGGAACGAAAGGTGATTTAATATCTGCACTTGGTCTCATCAGCTCAGCTTGGGGAGCGAGATCTCAGCTTATTAGTTATAACTATATAGCATGCATAATAAAACTGCTCATTTGCTCATTAATATTAAAATGATCATATTCAGAGCCATGGGCATTAAGATCAATCAAATCCTGGGATTTTCAGGTCAGATGCGAGATCTGCTTATGAGGGGTTTTATATTCGCCTCTCTCTCCTTTTCTTACAGCCAAAGTCGCCCGCCCCTCAAATAAAACATGAAAAAAATGTGATATGAGCAAAGGTTATTATTTGACTTCTTTGCTACATGTTTTAATTAGATTCTTTACGGTCACGTTCGGAGACTCGTCGTATTGTCATTTCTTTATATATTTGATGTGCTTCTGGTTTATAAATGTCTGCGTGTTTATGTCTTCATAAATCACTTTTACAATTTCATGGTTATAATTACTGCATGACGGCAGACAGTTATAAGAAATACTGGAGATTTTATTAGTCAAGGACATATTTTTCTTCGTTTCTTTGTTATTGCTGTAATCTTTAAATATCGTTCAGTGTTTATCTCTGATGGATCTTTGAACTTGTTAACTATAATGTGTTTTTTGCAAATTAGGCAACGTGGTTCAGATCAGCCTTGTGTTTGTTTAATTGATGAAGTGGGTGGTTGTAGTAAAGAAAAAATTAATTTATCAGTGTTTAATCGCATTATGAAAAGCGTATGGTGTTGATA
>JAZGTK010005108.1:0-23052 GCA_036877625.1 Ambastaia sidthimunki
TCGCAACAAAAGAAAACAACGTTCAGAATGCAAGACTACTTGTGTAGATAAAGGAGAGTCTACAATAAACTAAATCACATGACATGTGTTTATCATTTCTGGGTCAATAGTTCATCAGAGATGAGGTTTGTGACTGTGAATCACTACAGTTTGACCTTGTGAAATGACATTCTCCAACAGCAGTGCTTTAGTAAAGAGCTCTTCTTACTTTTTGGAGGTCCTTTCTGTTTCTTGGTCTTCGCTGCTTTCCCTTTTTTATTAACTACTAGATCTTCATAGACATCGTTACTGTTTTCAAGGGTTCTGGAAGAAAGAAAGACAATAATGCTCAACACTGACAACAAACACACATATATTTCTCCACCTCAAGACTTACCCTGATGGGGACAAGACATCTTGATTGACAGGTGAGCTTCGCACTTGATCTGGAAATACAGAACCTTGAGCACCTGGCTGTGGAGAGCTAGAGTTCACAGATCCGTAATCTACCTCTGCATAGCTTCTTCCCTCTGTGTTTGGTAGCATCTCTCCTGCAGTGTGATTTTTTGGGTTCCACTGTTTCAGCAAAGCTTCATTATGAACTGGTGTTGGTCTAGCAGAACCTGAAGCTAATGGAGGAACTGGCCTAAAGTTTGGAACAGCTGGAGCCTCAAATTCCTCAGAGTCTTCAAAAGATGGCTCCTCAAAAGAGTCGTATGATTGATCTTCTGAAAGACATAGTAGCAGGACTCTTACAAATTCAGTGGACAATTAGTTGCTTATATAATTTTACATACACCTGGAGGTAGTTACCATGTGGCTCTAGATGTTCAGCTGGTGTTATGGGAATCTTGAGTTTCTCAGGTGGGGTCTCCACAGTGGGTGTGGCAGGCAGAGGCTTTCTGGGTGGTGGGGGTGGGGGATTCACTGGTTTTACCACTGTGAAAACCCCTGATGAGGTTTGCCCTGCAGCAACATACAAAGGCTTTAGGAAAATAGAATCTAAATATAATATCAACCTCTGTTAATGAGATAATGTTACAATTAACATGTAAAAATTCAAGACACAAGAAGCATGAAACAAATGGAGAACATGAAGTTTTGGAAAATTGGAAAACTGATGGCAGTCTACTGACAGCCGGTAGAACAGGACTATGAAATGACAGCGGAGGTACAATGTTATTTTATGTTTCGGTTTAACCTAATAAAGTATTAAATGATCGACATGGTCAAGTACAGTGTATGTGAAATGTTTCACAATTTTAGATGATATATACATGCCAATAACACAATATTGATATTGAAAGTCTATTTGTGTTTAGGCTTAAACAAAAACAATTCTTATTAAAAACTTTCTTATCTGCAACAATGTTTCTAAATTATCAATATGGGACACTGCAGGTAAATCTGCTCTGGTTACAACAATTACTACTGTATATAAACAATTACAATTACTGTATATAAATCCCCTTCTGATTAACTGAAAGACAAAGTGAAATTGTCTAAATTGTTTAACTCGTACAGCTGTCAGGTATTTCCTTAACAAACTGCTTCTCTGGGTCTTTGTCATCCTGACTATGTAAGACATGTTGCCCAACACAAACCACAAAATAGACATGTTTTACATACCATCACTCCCTCAACTGAGGAATCCACCTACATTTTCTCAATCTATAAGGCATTTAGACACTATTTTTCCACAGCTAAAATGTGTTATATTTGTGTGAAAATGTAAAACAAAAAAATAGAAAAACAAATATATCAAAGTGAATCCTCTCAGAAATCAGGAAACATACAATGATCCTATTATCTTCCTCATTAGTTGCCTAGACAGAAACTTGGACAGATACTTACTGTAATCAAGGCCATTACCCTGTGCAGTTTCAGGTGGATGAACTTTAGCCACTTGCGTATGATCCACATAGTCAACAGGAGGAAGTGCAAGGATAACAAGTTCTTCTGGCATAGTGGAGGCTTCCTCAGGAAGTGTTTTTATAGTTGTAGGAACTTGTGGTAAGACTTTTTCATGTGGATCATGTGTGAAAGTGTCAGGCAGAGCTACCTCTGGTGCCTCCATCTTAAACGGGGTTGTATTTTCATGTGTTGAAGCCAGCTGAGTCATGGGGGTCTTTCTCTTCGCCTTTTCCAGAAGGTTTAATACGCGGTTATCAAGTGGTGTGGTCCGTTTAACTGGGGCCATCTCCTCTGCTCTCGCCAAAGCTAAGAGTGGTGACTTGGTTGAGGATTGGATTTCCTTACTGTCCTTTGTATTATCATTATGGCCTTTCGAGTGCTCCCGTACCTCCTCTATAGATGGAGTGGGGCTTGGAGAAATAACAGAACTTGGATGAGATCTATTTTCAAAGGGCTTCAGTAAAAGCTCTGGAGATACTGAACGATTAGGCAGAGCAGGGGAGGGTGTCCTGGAGACAGCTGGACTCCTAGAAACTGGGGTGAGAGATGCATGGATTGCTGAACTGGGAATATCTTTATCAGAAAAGTCTTCATTTAGAAAATCAGGAATAACTGGAGGGGGAATATCACTGAAGTCTGGAGGGGGGCTTTCTTTTGGTGGGGGAAACACCTCAGATAAACTGAGCAAATTTATATTTAGTTTAGGAGATGTAGCATCAGAAGAAGCTGAAACAGGGGTTTCTGTCTTAGAAGTCTCTGACTTATGAACAGGTTGAGTGCGAATGGCTGGTGTTGGAATGGCAGGCTCAGGAGTCTTTGGCTCAGGTCTGGAAGAGGTTGGAATGCCTGAGGCTCGAATACCTGAGGCAGGAATGCTGGGGTTGGGACGCTCTCCAGCTGAAATCTGAGGCACAGGGGCTTTAGGGGGCATTACTGGCAGACTTGCTGAAGGGGCATTAGCTGTTATAGGTGAGTTAACAGGAGGCTGAAGACTTGAAACAGAATGGTCAGGGGTATGAACAACTGATGTTGGGATTTCCACAGTATCTGCCTTCCCGTCTTTGCCAGCATTTGTAGTGTTAAATACAAATCTCTTGGGTGTGGATACTTTGGGTGGTGATATGGACAGAGGTGTACGTGGGCTGGGTTCAGCAGATGGTGTAACGTTTTCCACAGTATCTACCTTAACATCTTTGCCAGTTTTTGTAGTGTTAAAAACAAACTTCTTGGGTGTGGACACTTTAGCTGGGGAAACGGACACTGGTGTAAGTGGGCTGGGTTCAGGCTGTGAGGTTTTGCCTTTAATTGGAGGCACTGGCAGAACCAGTGGAAGATTCCTGTCTTTCATAGACTTCTTGACAGTGTTGCTTTCCTTCTGGTTGTTATCCTGCAGTTCAGAGCTATTGACAGGTTGTTGCTCATTGCCTTTTAACCCCCTAGGTAGAGAAAGCTGGTGATTAAGATTTTTATCATCTTTGAAGACCACACGTGGTGCGTGAAGCGTCCCTTTTTTCACAGCACTGTTGATGGAGCTGACTAGAGGGTTGCTGACTTTTGTTGGTGAAGGAGGGATGGATTTTGGTTTCTCTGGGATGACAGGTTTAGTCTGGACCTTAAAATTATTTTCTCCCTGAAATCGAGCCTTCAGGTTTTTAACATCCATTGATTTATCCTAAAATATAAAATGCAGGAAATATGGTAAATATATCAAGTAATATGAAACTTTATGCTTTATAAGTTTATGTAAATCCATAGGATTGTTATATTTAGTAATATCTCAGAAATGAACTAATACACTGTGTTGCAGAACAACACACAAAATGGAATCTACAAACTTTTAATGCTAATGTCTACAAAATGTAACTGTATTGGCAATTTTACCAATTTAACTGTATTGGCAATTTCACCAATTCCACAACTATATTTGACATTTATGTGTGTGTTCTCAGAATAAAACTGGAAGCCATGTGATGACTCGTCATTGGCCAAACAAATACCATCCATTCAATAGTTGAAACCACAATGAAAGTTTATAATAACATTGACTAATGCTGTCAGAAATCTGTAGACAGGAAACTTTCAAATCAATAATAATACAGCTATTTAAGACTTTAAGAAACTAAATAAATAAACTGATTATTGGAGTAGAAAAGCCTTACAAAAATATATATTGTGGTGCCATAGTACAGTTACAGTATCAGAGTACAAAACCAAGGAATTTGGTTATGCCATAAATATATATCATGTTACTAACTGAATACCACATTAATGTTAGATGCTATGCTATTAAAATGGTATTCCAAGACACTGAAAAACATGATACTTATATGGTACATGTAAAAAAAATTGCCATATTTTAACTCGCACAGCCATTGCCATATTCTTGTACTTTATATTCACAAAATGTACACATTATTTTAAAGTTTTCTAAAATATTAATATGCAAAATATGTATTAGGTGTTTGTATTAAAATGAAACTGTGTCATTCACATATTATGATAAAACAAGTTTTTTACCTGTTCCATCATCCTGTTTCGAAGGATCACAGCAATACTTCAGAAAGTTCCACCGGTTTCCCCTCAACCCCTCATAATAGTTTTAAATCGAATTATCCCTGTACGATTCAAAACGATCCAGCATGTGTAAGTGTTGCAGTTGTTAGAGGATAAATCACACACAGAGCGAGAACTCGCCTACTGGCCCTCAGAATGGAATGAGGTCGGATCAGCGTGTTCACGCACTAATGACAAACTCAAAGAATGTCCCGTCAAACAAGTCACTACACTGAACGTCGCTGATGGCCTGTTTTCATTCTCAAAGAATGCAGTCAGACAAGATTCACATAAATGTATGAAGGAACTGTCTGCTGTCAAACAAAATCCAGCTCTCATTACGTCTCACACAACATGGTTCAAAAGATTTGAACACACCTCTTTACGCTCAGAGAGGACATGCATTAGGTCATTCATAACTTCATAAAGGCCTGATTAACTGTGACATGAGCAAGCAAGAGTGAATTTGAGAGTATTATGTACAGTTACGGGTAAATATGCTTATTTAATCTTGCAAGTTCCAGTTCAGAGATTGCGTTCACTCCCAATTTCATTTTGAAAGTGCGTCTGGATAATTTAACCTCTGAAACAGTATTTTATCACTCGCAAACTGTTCTCCTCCCTCTCCTTCAAATCTAATTTTATAAGATGAAGGAGATTTTATTTATTTCTGTGTAATAGTTTTTTTTAATTGTAGCAACAAATGCAAATTTAGAGGAAAGTGTTACAGTTCACAGCACATGAAATTAAATATGCCAGACATGTGCTAGACATTTTAATTTTCATTCTGGTGATAATTTTGATGTTACAGATAAAGGATTTCAGAACTAGGATATTAATCACGGAATATGAGCACAGGGTCGTAACTGGTGGGATAAAACGTGGGAATGATTCTAGGAGGTCCAAAGGTTCATTCTTAGAAATGTTAGAAGCCCAAGGCAACATACCGGCAGGGTCCCCAGAATTACAAGCTAAAATTAGCATAGCATTACAGTAAGTATTGTATATAGTCTGTCAATATGACTGTATGGTCTACAGCATACATGGACTTATTTCCACACTGCACTTTTAAATACTGCAGCCAGTAACATTGTACAGTCAGATTGTGTTGTTAAAGAGAGTCCGAGCACATTTTATGAAGTGTTTATTGGTAACAGTATTACATGGTGGGTTACGTAAATCAAGAAAAAAGAACAGAAAATATCTCTAAAAATTCACTGTATAATGTTGTTATCATCAAGATAAAAATAATGTGTCCTTTTACATTAACAAACCATTAGCTGAGGTAAAGTCAAAATAGAAATGTACTCAAATTGTAAGGATTCCCATTTCACTCTGTTTTTACCTTTAGCTTCTCAGTCCCCAAAATGTAGATTTGAAGGTTCAAAAATGTTTTTAAATTAAATAAGGACTCTGGCCATAAAATAGGAAGTTATTATCACAGTAATGGAATGTGCTGATATGTTCAGATGTCAATAAAACTGGTGTCATTACTGTGATATTCTCTGATTTGAGGTTGGATTTCAAACTAATACCAGTTTAAAGTTGTGATCAGAGGGCCTTAAAATTAAACAGCATTTTGCCAAAAAACTAAAAAAAAACAATATTGGCAGGACTTGCTTTGTACATTAAGAATCGATTGGATCATAAAAAGTAAAAAGTGGGTGTTTCATATTAAAAGACAGCAAGACCTGAATACAAGTCTAAATTTACATTACACTTCTTTCTCAAATGTTTCATCATCTGCTATTATTTTCGTATGATATCCAACCTTTATTGCATTCATTAATTACTGATTAAGTTTCATGAAAGATTTAGCTAGTAACTATCAGCTGAAAAGTCATTGTTGTTACAGTTATTACATTTTGATGAAACATTTCTTGTTCATCTTTGGAATAATGTGCACTAATAAATAATGCACAATTTGACCAGGAATGTGTATTAAAAACAAAAGTTACATTTTGACCTTAAGTTTGAATGTGAGTGAATGTGGGTCTGTGAAATTGTGTGTAAATGTTTGTAATTTCTGCATTAACATAAAAGTTTATAAAAGCTCTGGTTAAACTCTGTCACAGTTACTATCTTCCTCTTGACAACAAACCAGATGAGAGACTGAGAATCAAGTTGCACACATAAATGACACTTTTAAATGAATCCTGGATCTTTTCGACCGTTAAAAACAACCGTCAGGCTTGTTTCAGGCTCAAGAAATCCAGTGCCCATATCCTGCTAAAATCAAAAGACCTGCTAAAACAACATGCTTTGACTGAAAGACAGCAAATATAAATCAGCTGGGAGTATGAAACAAGTTAATATTGCTTGGGTTTAATGAGTTTGCATTATTATAAGGCCAGCCTATTTTATGGCACAAAAGTCCACTGGATGGAATGAACACTGTTATATTCAGAGCCTTGTTATTATCAATATTATTTGTCATCGTCATCATTATTATTATTAATAATAATAATTATTATTTACAAAATGTGTTTGGCAAACCAACAATCGGATTTGAAAGCCATGTTTACCCCTAAAACACATCTAAAGTTGATTTCAAGGGCTTCACTGACTTATAAAATAAAAATTCCATTTCAATGTCGTGTTTTTTTCTTATTTGTATTGTACAAAAGCTATAGAACAGTTCAATCACAGATTTAGTTTGTTTTTGCAGTGTTCATATCCTCAGATCCCCCAATCAGAATCAGCTGCTTCAGAATCTTTCTGGCCAATCAGATTTGGCAAAAGTCACTCCTTGTTCCCTATCGGAAGGGTCCACAAAGAGAAAGTGTTTTGGTTTGTTTCTGCATAGCTTCCTAGCAGCAGAACCTCAGATATATGGGAGGGAAAACCAAACAAACCCAAATGGATGAATCGCATAATTCACAGCAGGATCCTCATGGATTGCTCTGTGATCGATTACTGTGGTCTGATGTGGGATTGTGACATGGTGATATCTTGAACTCTCTTTTGCACAGGGCTGAGTGTGTCACTTCTCAAGAGTTCGGTACCATGTGGTCTCTATACAGAGTCTTGGATTGGGGATTTTAACACAGACAGGAAGTTGGACAGGAAGAGAGGGAACAAAGCAGAGAAGGGTGATTGGACGAGAGAGTGAGGGGTTGTAGAGCAGGATTCATAAGGCTATAAGGAGTTAAAAGTTGAAATTACCCACAATGCAGCTGTGGCTGATGCCCTACTTTCTGTCCATGTGCAGAAAACACAGAGAGAAACAGTTAGAGAGATAGAGAGAGAGTCTGTCTTTCTCATTCCTTGTGGGAGGGTAGAAACGGAGGAAGTCGTGTTGCTCTGGAGAGAGGGAGTTCCAGAGAGGCGAACGGGGCTTTGTGAAGGCTGGGTCAGGCCTTGCTGCATTGTTTTGACTCTATAGATGCTGCTTGGAGAAGAGGACCAGTGAGGCTGGAGTGACCGGTCACAGCTGAGCCCTGAAGACCACGTCGTACAAACTCAGCCACACACACAAGCACACACTCTTTCACACCTGTGCACACACACACACACACACACACACAGGGCAGAGAGTTAAACTCCAGTGTTTTGGTCTCCTGCTCCCCCCAGCGCTGGTCACATCTTTGCAGAGTTCCCATGATCCTTCACTTCTTCCCCTTGTTGATCTGGGCATAAAGAGGGTCCTTCCCCTAAACACAAACAGCCCGTGGTCACTTTATAATATCAACAACAAAACACTTTTAGTCCGTTGCAGATAAGAAACCCACCAAGTTCATCATCTGTCTAAAAGCAGGATTTATTGTAATGTGAAAGTTTTCTGCTTTTATATAATAGAAGGAAATAGAAGATTATTGACAAATTGAGTCACTGGCCAGACTTACACATGCAGTAACCACAGATAAAACTAAACAGATACAACTAAATACAACAGATACAACTAAAACCAGCAAATTAAACAGATTTTTTATAGGTTAATATAAACACGAGTCTCTGCTAAATTCTGCTAGGCCTGAAATGGAATACTAGCCAACCGCTTACTAGCAACTGTCATGCCTGATTTTTGTCACATAGGAAATGGAAGGTCAAGTGTAGCATTGCATTGTGGGATACAAGACTCAGTGAGTTGTGTACTGCTAATGAATCCACATGTGGTGCAGTAGGTCATTTATATATTTATATAATGTCTGCAGTACTCATACTGTATATTACAGAATAATTTGAGTAATATGTTGGTATGCTACAGTTTTTCAAACAGGCATGTGTCAAACACACACAGTTCTTATGAATCAACACCAGGTGGCAACAGAGGACTTTAAGATAAACACTGCAGTCACTTGCCAATGGTATGAAAATCTACACCACAGCTAAGCAACAGAGCTGGGGGTAAATTACTACAGAAAACCCCCCACCAAACATACATCAAATTGGCCAAAGCCTTCCTTTTACCTCCAATAAAAATGTTTTTGAAGTAATGAACTTCTAATTCAGTATTCTAGGTCATCCTTCAAGATTACTTCAGAACTACCGACTTCATCAACCTGTGAATTTCAATTTCTCACAAAAATTCCATTATAAAAGATAAGGTATAAGGAACCTGGTCAGTGAGGAGGAAAGGAAAGCTTAGGATAAGGAAAAACAGAGTTGTCTGTCAGTGTCTGTCCAGACTGCAGATTGAGGTCTAAAACAGAATCTCTGGCTCAGAATACACACAGCAGTTACCTCTCACCAACAGATCTGCACTCACTGAGAGCTTATACAGACTCACGGGCGACAGATGACAGGATACATGTTTTACAGAGCAGGATGACCCCATCATGAGACAAAGAGTGAGAGGATGAAATGAATGTAATAAAAAAACAACCAAAACAAGAGGGGCTGAATGGAAAAGAACTGTAGGTGGATGTACATAAAGAGAAGTATTAGATGAAGAAATAAACATTTTATCTCAAACTCAACTTTGTGTCAAATATGTCTTTTAAAATTCCCTAGGATCTGGGTGGAATTGGGATAGTAGTTTGGTGTGGTCCAGGCTTGTAATTGGCTGGCTGAGAAGCTACCATATTTCAAAAACTAGCATAACTACCTTTAAGATGGTGTGATCTCCTGGTAGCTAAATTGTTGCTGGTCCAAGATGGTCCAGGTTGTACTAACTATAAACCAGTTACCAGATTCCAAACACAGCTACTTTATTAAGATGGATTTTCTAGCAGGTGACATTACAAATAGGTGCCACTGAAAATGCTGTTGGCATACAGTTAGAGACATAAAATTATATAGGGATGTAAAATTAATGTGAATAGAACAACTTAGATGTAATACTTTGGCCTTGGATAGAAAAACCTAATTTGACCACAGACTTGATCACAGAGGGAAAATCTGAGAATCAGGAGATTCAAGCCGAAATCTTCATTTGCTCTCAATTTATTCTTATTGCTTTCTAGAAGAAACAACAGAAACAGAGATTTGAAACGCATCTCCTTCGTGATTTTGGAAAATTGAAACATAAGTCAACCTGAGTGAGAGAGAGAGAGCGAGAGAGATAGAGTGAGAGAAAAGGAGAGAATAAATGGGGAAAAGATAGTATTTCATTTCTACAGCTGCAGTATAAGATGAGTATATGAGAGTGTGCTACTGGCTTGTATGCAAACAGAAGGCCACTGTCAATAAGCAGCCTTATCGTTCCTGAACAATGCCGTACAGACAGACCTGCATTATAATACAGCTGCAGTGCTTTACACACAATAACCAAAATCCAGTCATGTCCACTGTTACCACAATCCAAGACCATTTCTTGGGCCAAAGATGACAAACTGTAACAGACATGCCTAAAACATTTTGCCTAGTGTTTACACAATCAAACAACTAGTTATTATTGTCGTAACGGCAGGAAATTGTGTAAAGTTTTGGAACCAAATTTTGAAAACCCTAAAATATTTCTGGAAACCTATTGAAAAAATCTGTAGTTTTTGGTTGTTAGTTTGACATGCTTGCCAACAGCCAATAAATGACTGTTTACGATCAGAATTTTGTTCTGATAATATTCTGTCAGTGTCCAAAATGTTGAGGCACAGTTCTGCAGTGTGGCTATTCCTACAACAAAATCCAATAAAAAACCAGATCAAGCACCAAATCAAAGTTAAATTAATTTGGTGTGTGAATACGGCTCACCATCACTGAACGTGTCATGGATTGATAACGTAAAACTCTTGACTGTTGTACAGTGTGAGATGGTTTATAGCTGGGATTAAACTCATACAGTCTGACAAACAACAATCATAAAGGACTATTAAAATGATACGATGTGTACTCGGCTTAATACAGTTAAAATAACCTCCAAACTGAAAGAAAGCTGGTATAGTTTTTCCCCATCCAACCATGAACCTGTTTACCTTTGCTCTAATAATGGACAGACACATCTGGTCTACAGTCTGTGTGTTTACAGTGGGTGTACATCAGTGTGTGAATATTTAAGAGGGGACAGGAGGTTCATTTATCTTTTGGCTAGTACAGATGAGACGATACATCAGTCTTCTTAAAGTCACAGAAACAGGCCTCTGGCTCCAGGAGCCCTTCATTAATGATTCATTAAGATGAGCTCATGTCTCCACCAGAAAAGTACCAGAGAGCCATCACACCTTTCCCTCAACCACACCAAAGCCAGTCTGATTTAAGCCTTAAACCTCATTTGCAATTGTGGTGCTTTGTTTTATGCTACGAGTTCAAAAACCGGGTCCAAAATGAACTTTTTAAATTATTCTGAGTGAATGTATGAAATATAAATATTTCTTACAAAAAATATGCCCCTATAATGATGGAATCATTAAGCTGTTTTTTCTGGTTTGTGACTAACTGTACAACATATATATATAATATAATATGATATAATCAGCTGTACAATACTGTATAAGATTCTTAAGGCAGAGGTGGCCTCCGTTTCTAAAGCAACAGTGCACATTTATGCATTTTAGTTGTAATGACATCCATCAAACATAAACAAAAACCTTGCGTGTTCGTTCCATTTATATCAGTTCAGTATTTCGTGCACATTGCTGTGATGAGTGAAAGCAGAAAAACATTCATGACCTAAATGTGAATATCAGGAAGTGACAGCACAACACAGATGCTCAGATGTGGAGCGCTCACGATGTTCATGGTGTGCCAAAAAAAAATAAAAAATACGTATAAAAGCACAGATACTCACACACTCCGGGAAGCTTTGAGAGATTAAAGAGACACACACTCACACACATTCACTCACATTCTGTCAAAAACAAGACTACAAAGGCATACAAACCACATTCCCACGAGTCACATACTGTACCATCATAAGAGTGATCGTAGCAGCAGGCAGGGGCGGCGAGATGAGAACAGTGTGTGAGAGAGAGAGAGATAGAGAGAGATAGAAGGCTATGATCACACATGAGCAGAATACAACTGCCAGTCCTGTCTGGAGCTTTTCATGCTCTGTTTTTGGTTTGGTTTTTAGAGTGACAACCACATTCTGTAACCGGAGTGACTCTGGGACTCACGACTGAATTTTGAGAGTGAGTTCAGTATGAACAGTTGCAGGTTATTTATCAAGATGGATGTAAAAAAAAGAGATATTGTGCATGCAAAAATAAACCCTGAAAATTAAAAAATATAAATTATTTGACAAGTGTTTGACCAGTGCGAAAAGCAGCTGGAGCTGCCCAAAATGGTTCTGAATTCACAATATCAAATTCTATTTAGTCTCAATCTGTTATTTTGATTATAGGAACTATTGTGAATTAGAGAAGCAGACTGACTACTGTCCATACTGACTTCATTCAATTTGCTTCTTTAAGCTGTATGAACAGGACAATTCCAATGTCAAACCTCTTTATAGTAAATACCGTTTTCAATCCCAAACACTGTGTGAATGCAGCCAAAGAGATTTAGAAAGAAGATCAGGAGGAAGAGAGTAAAGTAAGAGCACCACAACACATGATAATGGTGGTGAGGACGGGTGAAGGCGTGTTGAAGTCACGTCATGTTGGAGCAGAAGAGAGGGAGAAAAGAGGACAGATACCTACCCTGACCTGCCGCTATCTAGCTACCGACCTGAGGACTGTCCGTCTCTGAGCTCTCGGGCTCTGCCTGAGGCTCGCTCGCCCCCGGAGACTGCTGAGAGTCTCCAGCCTGGAAATTGAGAGAGAGAGAACAAAGACAAAAAAAGGTGGAAAGGAGTATTGGAATGTTGGGAGACAGTTTGAGGAACAGAAAGAAAAGATAAAGTGAGTGATGTATTGGGAAATAAAAAGTAAAAAAAAACACAGAGAAAAGGGGGAAAACAGAAGCAACAGGAAATAAGGTTATTATATGCTTTATAGTGATAAAAGTATGTTTTTGCATAGATTTCTGCATAAAGTTTATTCAGAGACTACTGTAGCAGTGATGAGAATTGCTTTTCACTAAAAAGGATTTATGATGGATTGCAAAAGCATGCCAAAGTATACAAGAATTGTAACCCAAACTAATTTTAAAGTGGATTTCTGTTCTGAGTTCATAAAACCAAAAGTTTTGGTGTAAAAGCAGAATTACAAAAAGTCTAGAACAAGCTTTGATCTCAGTTCATGTGTTTATGACGTCTAAAACACTGAACAAGAATGATGCTGACTCTACTGTCAATGTTAACACAGTGTGCTCAATGTACAAAACCACTCATGTTTGTGTGTCATTTGTACTGCTGTGACTTCAGGTCAAATTTGCAGGTCTCATGGCTAACTTAAGCAGAGATCCATGTTATATCCAGAGGTTCCCATCATTTTTACTGAAACTTCAAGAACATACAAGCATAGGGAGTGCTGCTGTGTAGAACGTTTATCCATCCATCCCTTCATTCATTCATTTATTAATCCACCTTCATCCACCCACACTTGCATTCATCAAAAGTTCTCGCACACATGGCCATTAACACGGCTGTGAACTCCCACTCTTAAAAGCATCCTGTATTATTCTCCTGTATAAAAGGGTTTGGACTAAAGCATTTTGGATTTTTATGAAATTCCCTTCTGAGCTGCACTATTCACACCTCATCAGAGTGTGGGTGTGTGTGTGTGCGTGTGTGTGGAACCTGATGCCATTTCACACACTCTTACAAAAACTAATTAAACTTTTTGTTCAGCTGAAATATAAAAGAGCACTAGCCGGGTTTTCATGGCACTTTCTGATGAGTCATGCCTGACAGAGAGACCCTGCGGGAGGGCACCAGTGTAAAATACAGTGGAAGTCACCGTTGATGTGGTTATAATGGCTCTCAGGCTAATATTAAAGGGCTAGTTCACCCTAAAGTGAAAACTCTGTCATTTACCCTCCCTTGTGTCATTCCAAACAACAGCAGGTTTCTTTCATCCATCAAGCACACAAACAGATGTTCTTTTTCATAAAACAGAAGAGAATGGTGACCCGAGGCTTTTAAGCTTCAAACACTGTAAACAAGCAAAGTATTATATTGAAATTTGGGTTGTTGTTTAGTGAAAATGTTCTCCTTCGCCTCTCAAATGTCATTTATATGATTTGAACATGCAGATTAATCTGAAGTGACATGTTTTGATGCAGTAGAGAAGACATGACTTTAGGTACCTGGGTCATTTATAGAGCTTTACAGAGCCTGGTCATCATTTACCTCCAGTGTTAAGTAAAAAATAATGTATTCTATTTCATGAGAGAAAAATGCATGAATTGTTGAGGGTAAGTAAATGATGACAGAATTCTCATTTTGGCTGAACTATTTCTTTAAAAACCTTATAAATGTTAATTGGTGTTCTTTTGATAAGGTCTTTTTTAAGGTACCGCCCCCTACATTCTTTATAAGGTGATAATGTAAATGATGAAATATAAATATTAAAAGCACTGAGGGAGAATCAGGCTTACTTTACATACTTTAATTTTTATTAGGTTATATAATATTCATTAGTAATTTAAGGACATTATTCATGCAGGTCTGCAAAGTGCCAAATCATTGAAAGGTATCGCTGTGCGATTAATAATGTCTTGGTGACTTCTGTGCGATTAATAATGTCTTGGTGAAAGTTTCCTAGGCTAATGTAACTTCTCATTGGTCACAATTGTTGGTCAGTAAGATCAAATCAAGGACTGGCTAAATTTTATGGCTATGCATGAATATGTTTAAAAAAAAGACACATTAACTGCTATTTTTCCCTCATGAACTCATGAACAATAGTTAACCTACTCAACCATATTTAATTCAACAAAACATCCAACTTTAACTCAACAAAACTACATTTCCCACAATGCTGTTCAGCATTACTTACAGCATCTTCTTCCCCACTCCGACTAGGGCTGCCCTCAGCCTCACCAAAAGAGTCATCAGTGGGCGGGTCACTAGCATGGGATGAGGACTTTGATGGAGAACTCTGCCGGGGGGCCGGGGTGGGTGCTGAAGAGAGAGAGAGAATGAGAGAGACAAGCAGATAAAGACAATGATAGCAATGACAGAAGAGCATCAATTTATGCAAATAAGATAAAAGCTGTATCCCAAAACCTAGTTTCCCAAATCCTGATTTTCCAATGAAGGCAGCATTTTAGGATGTCATAGGGAAATCTTTACATGATGGCTGCTCCAAATATTAGACGTCTTTATTATGCTGCCTTGTTAAATCAAATGTTAATTTACCATAATAAATGGACAATCCCAGAATGCATTGCACTAAGCTCACTGAAAAACAACAGAGAAACTTGTGTTTATTTAATACTATAATGAAGTATCAATAATAAAATGTTCAGTGTACTAAATAATTGCTGCAGAATGCCATTTTTGTGGCATGCACAACTGCTGCATTATATTATATGCTTATACGGTTCCATGAATGTTTTTAAGCAGCCTTAAAAAGTTGCTGCCTATATAGTGAAGTAGGCAGATAGGCAGCTAGCTAAGTTGTTGAACAGAGCTCCACTGTCTGACTACATCACTGTGAAAACATACATAAGATAATGATCGATAAGATGGTGGTTGACTGCAGTAACAGCATTAGTAACTGTAGCTAAGAGCATGAGTTAGCTAGAACAGAGTAAATCACCTATTTTTTAACAAAAGTGTCTGATGTTCTGATGCTCAATGCTTAAAAGGTTCAAACACGGTTTTCATGCACTGATGCTGATGTTGAATCATTTGTGATTTTAAATGAATTTTAATGCAGGTGGGAGTAAGTTAGATGTTAGTAAATAAAGTGAATTAGTTCATAAAAATAATGTTGGTTCATTCAAAACTGCAAACAACAACAATTTGCACCTAGAGAAACATATATACATCTGTGTTGGTCTTTTCTGTTCATACAATCCCTGGGACCAAACTCATGGAATTAAACCCAAATGCTGACAGAAATCTTTTATTGTGGATCAAAATTCCTCATCTTCACCTGATAAACGAGTGTCTCTTTCACGCGGTGCCACACAGAGGGACTGCTTGTGTGCATATGTACAGCGTGCCATTGTGGCAATAATTAGCACTACAGGAGCGAGAAGATCCAAACAGGCCCAACACGCAGCACACGGTTCCCCAGAGATCAGTGATAATTACACTGCTCACCAGCAGCACAGCTGGGCCTGTGACTGACTCTTTCTCTCACCGCTGTCATTCTCCACAGTAGCACTAATTGTCATTTTCACGCTGACTAAAGACAATGCCTTCTGGGCAACAGCATCATAGCCCACCTAACATCTGAGTGAAAAAACAATGTGTTGATGAAAGACCGGATGAGGTGCGAGTTGGAATTTCTGCGGTGGGTGACGGATTAAGCCCTTCCGGCTGTGTCAGTACTCCTAAGGGTTTGGGATGAGAGGGGTGAGAGAAAGAAGGGCATGTGGCGTGTTATCAAGGTTATCTGTGTGGGATTGTTTACTGTGTTGATGTATGCTGGGTCTACGGAACTATAGAGGATATTGTGGAAGTCGCACCTTGCGATTTGGCCCAGTTGGACATCTGTTTGGATCAGCACCCTTTGTTGGTCCTTGAACTTAGTATGCAATACTATTTCTATCACTAACTTAACTATTACCAGAATCAGAGAAAAAGTATAGGTTGAAAAGAATGTTGTTTCAGCCCCATGACTAGTTTTAGACCTTAACCTCTCCCATTAGACCAATAAGGATTTTGATCCAGGATAATGCCAGCTAATAATTTTCCCTCTGATTTCAGAGACGGGTTGAGGTTAGTGTTAGGGATGGAGATGCAAAATGTTGTTCCAGGACAAGTAAAATATGTTTAATTAGGAATACGTAAAACTTGTTTGACACATTTTATACTTGCAAAATCTTATACACAACAACCGTACATTTGAAGCACTCTACTCACGTGAGTTGGTGGAGGGCGTGGTGGAGGTCACGGGCGTGAGGTTCATCTGCGAGATGTCGAAGTCGTCACAGTCGTCTGTGTCTTGCGAAATTCCCACTCTGCTGAAGTAGCTGGTGAAAGTGTCTGTACTGCAGGACGGGCTAGGTTGCTCGCCCTTCCTTGTAGGCATGGCTGGTGCCCTTGCCATCTGGTAGTCCTTAAACATCTCTTTGCTAATCTTAGCCTGTCTCTGCAGCGTATGCTCTCCGTGCTGCGGAGTGGAGGCCGTGGAGGTGCTTGCTACAGCACCGGCCATGGCCGCTGTTGGCATTTCACAGGCCGTGGGCACCGCCATTGGAGCCAAAGCCTGAAACATGGCGGCAGGAAGAGGGCCTACCGCCTGGGCAGACATGAAAGCGGCAGGCGAAAAGTGAGCCCCTGCCATCGCTGCCCACTGCTGCTGGGTGGCAGGGAAGAGGTTGGCCTGGCCCCAAATCAGAGGCTGAGCACCTGGTAAGACCTGGGCAACCTGCACCGGGGACTGGACGCCAAACGCTAATGGAGCCTGAGCGGCAAACTGTTGCTGCGCCCACGCCGGCGGTACGGCTCCCATCGTCACATAACCTGATGAACAGCATAACAGAGGAAAAAAAATGAGAGATGGACTCATCCACGGTCTTTTAGCCAACAAATCCGTCCATTCTTAAGCAGACACTTCTGTTTTGCAATGGGCACACGAGATCGCTTACAGCTAACAAACGAGACTTCCTACAGATACCTGAAGGATTACTGAAAAACATACAGTTCATTATGATTTTTGCTGTAATCTTTAGCATTCAGTAAGACTTGTGGGTGCTGCAGTCATAGATCTTTTGATGACTGCGCTAAGATGACCTAGATTTTCATAATGAAAAAGGTCTTTATGGCTCGGATGAACTATGGTAATTAGAGTTTACAATAGGCCTGGGCTTAATGAATAGCATCGCCCTTTAAAAGAGACCATTTACCACAGTCTCACTGATGTCCCATTGAGGCTTATTTCATTACACATCTTGCTCTTTCCAGTGGGCAACACTGATTTACATTATAAATACCAAAATCATATCTGGAATAGTCGGCTGTGTGCAGCATATAGGTTGGAAGTCAGTTGTGACTGGGTTGCTTATACAAAGAAAAGAGATTCTTTTAACCTAAAAAATGTGATAGAAACATGCATGTTGTTGTGAGGAACCAGGAGGAAAATGTACATCTGGTTCAATGTATTAAACAAAACAAGTGTTTTATTTAATAAGTTTAGTATATAAATACATTTTGTTTATAGGGTTAAGTTTACAATACTGATCTTAAAATATGTGGTCCTAAATGCTGATTGGTCAATACAGCATCCAGCTGTGCTACCATGCACATTTTAATGACAGCTATAATGACAGCTATAATATCTTATCTTATAGATATTATCTTATAGATAATCTTATCCTATAGATATCGTATCAGTACGTAATGAATCTGCCTAATGCATTTTAATACAAAAGGTAATCTTACAAATGTTATTTGACTGTTTAATACATTTAATACGAATGTTGTTCTTATATTTTTTTATTAGTAACACTTTAGAAAAGGAATTTAAGGCATAAATATAGCACGTATGCCAATATAAAATATGGCTATTAACACTTAGCCATGACTATATTTACAATATAACGCATATAGTCTCTCATACTTTGTTTTAAACAAGACAGTAATTCAGCAGTGTAAAGCCATTTAAGTTTCATCCAAAGTAACTTACAAACAACTGTCAGCAAGAACTCGCTGAAGCCCTTTCTGGAAAAATTCTCGCTGTTTATCCAAACAAAGCCAGAGCGATTTCACAAACAGAAGTGTAAGGGTGGGCAATGTTGCTCATGTTATCAGAACCGAACTGCGAGAATCCCACCAGGACGTGTGTGGCGAAGTCAAAGCTGGTGTTAATGAATTGACAACACAGAGGGGAGTTTGGGAGGAAAGGAACTGAGGGGGGAACTGAAGACAGATGGGGCAGATGATACACTGCTTATTTCCACACATCAGTGTTGTACTGTTTACTGTTTCAGAGGAAGTCAATCTGGCTGGAACACATGTTCCAGAGGTCACATAATCACTGCACAAAAGCTATTTGTTTTCAGACAGGGATCAGATATCACAATGTGAAAGTTACTGGAGAATTTATACTGACAGCACAAAGTGTTTGTTACACATAATGTATATTTTATATCAATAAAACTATAACAACGCTAATCATTGTAAAGTCCAATTACAAGCAAATGTAAACACAAAAATCTGTAAATATCACAGATATTATTGCTTATTATTTACTAACACTATAACATGACAACAATATTATAAAATAAGACATTTGCAAAAAGGATGTCATATGGTTAAAATTTACACAAAGCACAGCAGCCAAAAAGTGTTTAAATATATGTTCAAGGAAAATGGTTATAAAAACTGTTTGTGGACTAATATTATAAGTGGACCTTAGTAAAAAAATAAAAATAAATAAAATTTATGATATTACTCTTTAAAACAGGCGTGCATGTTCAAAAGACATTATACACAGACACACGTTAGGTTTCTATGCTTTGTGGGGACTTGGACATACTCCAAAGCATTATTTAGTATGTTTAATAATCAGATTTCCTTATGGGGACCACACACACACACACACACACACACACACACACTGTGTCCTCTGCGAGGCATTTATCATGCAGATCAGTACAGTGCCAGTAATGAGGGCATTCATATTCTACAGCAGGAGGACAGGACACCTTATTTAGGCAGAACTAGCCAGACACATTATTTAATTTACCTCTGCCCTGCTCACTCCCACCTCCCAACCAGCCACACTTTCTCTCTCTCTCTCTCTCTCTCTCTCTGTCTTTTTAATCTATCGTCTTATCATTATTCTCTTCTGTACACACACAACAATAGCCACAGAATTTTCTCCCACCTGAGGGTACGGAGGCAGGGTTGAAGGGGGCGAACAGCTCGGACGGATGCTGGTGGGCCAGCGTAGGGTCCAGGGTGTTCGCTGGAGATGCTGGGGTCTATGGAAGAGAGTAACGTAAACATAACTATAAAGTATATTTCAAATGTCATCTTACTAATGAAAATTGAGTATGTGTTGTACAGTGCACAATATACAATTTGTCTATATGCACTGAATTTCGGAATGACCTATATTTGCATACTATTTTAATGAATATGCATATATCTCCATATTAGCTGTGTATGTGCCACATACAGTTTTTCCTGTGTGCTGTATAGACAAACCCTTAGTGCATAATGTTTTGTGGTCATGTTCACTCACTGAAGGAGAGGTGATATCAGGAGGGGTGGACATGTCTCCAAACAGCTCTAACTGGTTGATATTCTGCAGATGAAGAGAATGAGGATTATAGTTCTACCTCAACATTCACTGCAATGTCTGTCTAAGCTTTACCTCAGACCAGTGGCACCTACCTTGAGTAAACAGTGGTAAACAAGGTGCATTATGGGAATGACAATGGGGTGATAAAGAGGGTTTGATGGTGGTGATGGTTTACTGTACCTACCGGGCATGTGCAAAACACAGATATAAATGCATACACAGCAATTTAGAACTCTGGTAGGGAGTTTATCCACAGGGTGTTTGGAAAATACTTGACTGTATTTGTTTAGTCATTCTGATTATCTGCATTGCTCTGAGAAAAGCATTGTGGGTAATTATGATGGAAGAGTTTGTAAAGTTTTAAAATGTGGACTTAAACGTTGTAATGCAATATAATAATACATAAATGACAAAACATAATACGTTTTTTAAAAGTGGCTGTAATGCAAATTTACTTTTTAATGTGTTTATAAACAATTATGCTTTTCCATATTGCAGTAATGAACTACGTCTATGAATTCCCAAATCTTACAATTGTTACTCTGTTAGTCTAATCTTTCAGCAGCTCCTCTGGGAAACTGCTGCCTCAGTTCATATATTTAACCACAAATCATTTCAGGCCTTTTAATATATGCCTGTGGATTTGCATAAAATTGCTCATTTCTACTGTGTGAAAATAATAAATACGTTTGTATGGGATACACTGAATATACAGGGTTCTTTTTGGACATTTATGTGTGCTATGTGTTTGCCATTTTTTCTGTGTGTTTATCAGAAAATAAATCAGATAGCATAATGCTACCGGCGAGCAGCTAAGCAATTTTTGAGCCTTTTAAAAGTGACTGTCACATGACAGAAGAGCTTTTCTGCACCGCTTTTGAAAAAGCTGTCAGACTCCATTTGCTTGAAATTAAACCAGAGGCTCTTTTTTACACCTATATCTGAAAACGGTTAAAATACTTTGTTTATAAAAGAATTTCTTCTCTAATGTTATGCTGGCATTTACTGTCTCCGCTAATTTAACGAAAAAAAAAAAAAACAACACACAAGAACACGAATATGTGTGTGACCTTTGAGACCACTGTAGAAGTTTAACACAGGAAAAAGCGGCACGGTTGGCATGGAAACACAAAGACCTGTTCAATGGGGTCATACTGGGGTCATCTATAAGAGCTAAGCCATTTGACTGTGTGAAGGAAAGGTCATGTGTAAGTAAGTAGACTACTTCCAGGTCATCGGGAGACCAGTGGAATAGCCACAAAGCTGGAAACTGGGGATTTAACAGGATATAAACTGCTCATAGCGGGAAGTGTGACATTTACTTTGTGCAGGGAATCCACTGAAGTCTAGAGTGGGTCATAGTGCATCGGTCATTACTTTATAGTTAGATTAAAACTAGAGGAACTAGGACTTGGTATTAAACCTTAACAGACTAAGGGACTATCCACCCAGATTCACAGGCAACCCAGAGACCCCCAGTATACAAAACTAGAACTCCTCATTAATGCTTCATTAAAACTTAATATCACAGATTTAAAAATTTGTTATTAGATAAAGTATATTATATATTTTGACTGAGAAACCCTAGTTTTAGGATATTTGCGTAAAAACACAGCTTGGAGTATCATGGGAAGGTCAAGGGCAGGTGTGGAGAAATTTCAGCCAATCATTGTCCACCTTACCTTGGTGACCAGCAACAGGTCAGTGTCTATATCCAAGAGAAAGATCTGCTGATTGTGATTGTTCTGCAATGACAATATGATGTTAGGTGAGATGTTAGATGAGATGGGATTTAAACACACACACACACTTAGATGAATGAAGGTAAAATGAGATTAGTTTTGGGAAGATGAAGTAGGATTAGATGGAATGGATGAAACGTTACCTGTGCAGGTGAGGTTCCACCTGCGTTACCTCACTACCTCACATATCTGTTCATGGCCTCAGCATGTTACCACCTCATCTCTCAAGAACACTAACCAATTGTATTTGTCTTCACTTACATCCCACCCCACAGTCCTTAACACTGTAATTGGTGAAAGGAGAATTTTTAACCAGTTGCCAGCAGGTTTTAATAGGAAAATAATGTGCTCATATGAGCATCCTGTGAGGTAACATGGGATAAGCAAAAGACCATGAACAACAGCTGTTCCCTTCTTATTTTTGTGCTGCTGAAAAGTAACACAGGGGTGCAGACGATGGCTGGCTATAAAAATATGACATGGCTTACTTGGTTAGCTGGATAAGTTTGAAGAGATAGTTCAGCCAAATAAATGAAAATTCTCCCATAATTTACTCACTCTCATGACACCTGTATGACATTTTTGCTTCTGTAGAACACAAGAGGATATTGATAACCAAATAACAGTGGCATTCATTGACTTCCATTGTATGGACACAAAACCACTGGGACATTTCTCAAAATATCTTCTTTTTCATTCCACAGAACAATAAAGTCATACAGGTTTTCTTTATTATTCCATTCATCAAAACAAGCTAAAAGTTTGTTCCGTTATAAAAGCAACGTAGATTATCCAATTTATCTGAGGCAAATTATTACAATTATCAGGCTAACAAAGTAAGACACATTTGAAGAGCAAGACTTACACAGAAACACACAACATCTGAAACAACACATAAATACATAGACATGTTACATATGCTGTAAATAAAAAAGTGAAAACTGACTCCAGGTCAGTGGCTTGGGTTGCAGAAGCAGGTGACACCTGAGATAGTCTGAAAGCCTCTCTGAGTTAAAGCTTGCCATTTTGTGGTAACGTCTAGCCTTAAGAATGAAGAATGTTTCAGACACGGAAGCAATAATATAAAGTCGTCTGAGAGAGATAAGCAGAAACAAGCAGCTGCTAGTGACATTTTATAAATGCTAATGCTGCGTGCATGAAATGCACATTAAATGAAT
>JAZGTK010005109.1:0-20839 GCA_036877625.1 Ambastaia sidthimunki
GTCGTTTTTGACAGAGATGGGCTGCAATGTCTGTTTAGAAAAATAAACTTTGATCTAAAAGGTCAAAGTACTAAATCATTGTCTACTTGCTGTAAAGTCCAAAAAAATGTATAAAAAACAGCTAATGCATGCAAGTGTGACAGTACATCTACACTGTGATATTTTCCTGTTGTCTGTCTTGTGCTTTCTGCTCTTTGCTGTTTTTTTCTTCAGTGAAGACATGGAACTGTTTAAATCCCCTGAAAGGATTTTGAAGCTGGAACTTCAAAAGTGTGATAGAAGGGGAGAGTGGTTGCAGCCGTTTTATCATTACTGTGTCCAGACGTGAAGACAACAAGCCAGTAACCCTTTCTGTGTGTCTTTTTTCCTCCCTAATTTTTCAGCTTTGCATTGTTCGTGGAAAGTTGCGTGCCCCCTGTTGCAAATTCCCTAAACCATTTTGGGAGTCTGCCGCTCCTGGGCCCCGTTTCCCTCCAGTTGGCACAGATAAAGACTCAGTTGGCACTGCACCAGCTGAATGCGATTGCTGGCAGAAACGTCCCTCCCCCTGCAATTGCTTCACCTTCTCTGACCTTGCTTAACTTTCTTAAGGTCACTATGTCCCATCCGAGATATAATCCCCGTGGTGGACAGTTTCCAAATGGTCAGAGACTTATCATGCCTGGCCAGTATGGTCCAGGGTCACAGTCTGGAATGGAACTAACGACAGGCCGAAGTTCTGTGTCCAGTTCTCGTGGAGGTTTGATGGTAAACCAGCCGATGCCTGCCTCATTGGGACGTCAGTCGCAGATTTCTCCAGATCTTGAAGCTGCTATAGACAGAAACCTTCGGGGTGCCCGTGAGGAAGTTCGCCTTCTTACTCAAATGTTACAGCAACCCAAAACAGACCCCCGCTTGAGTAAGGACACAAGGGATAAAGTGTTTTCATCTGGGCTGTCAGGGACTTTGAGATCTGATGATGTGGACTGGTCAGTGTACCAGGCGCCGAGCAAGCTCTTCGCGTCCTCAAGCTTGGATCATTCTCCCAGTTCTGCTCAGATGTTCCAGTCTTTAGGTTTTGGTGGCAGTGGGGGATCAAGTAGTTTGGACAACCAACCTCCACCAGAACATCGACCTTCACGCTACACCTCAGAAAGTGCCAGCAGCATCTTGGCAAGCTTTGGGCTCTCAAACAATGACCTAGAGCTTCTAAGCCACTATCCAGATGATCAGTTGACTCCTGATAACCTACCGTTCATTTTGCGAGACATTCGTATGCGCAAGGCGAAGAGGATACTCAGTGCAAGACCTGAAGTCATGGGCTCTGACCCTCAACACAGCAAAGTCATTGACTATGGACATTCTAGTAAATTTGGCTATCCAGACGAAAGCGCAGATCCAAGTGAACACCTTCCTAGAGAATCACCAAAGTTTGTGAGGGAAGACGCTGGTCCCCCTGGCAGTGGTATTGACATAATATTGCGCCCTCAGGCGTGCCAAGCACCTGCAGGCCCTACACAAGTTCCAAAGCTTCAAAAATCTCTAGCAGTGGATTCAAGACCTTCTGTGACGATTCAAGGAAGAACATCTGCTTCCCAGTCTGTTCTGCCACCTTCTATTCGACCACCTTTACAGATTCCACCTCAGCTGGTTCTGCCTATGATGACCGTTGATGACACCACCAGAGGTCCAAATGCCAACTGGATCCCGTTTCTTCCACCTCCAATCAGTGTGGCCGCCACCAAGAGGCTTCCAACTCCCACCATGATGAACGATTATTCTGCAGCCACTCCGAGAATCTTTCCTCATACATGCTCTCTGTGTAACATTGAATGTGTCCAGATAAAGGTGAGTATCTTCTTACCTGACAGATGTTTGTACATTTGGATGTAAAAGGGTCACTTGCTGTTTCACTTGTTTTCAATGTTTTGGTCTATATTGGGCTAAAATTGTATTGTATTTAACTGTGAAATAAAGTGTTAAACTTGTAATGAATTTGAATGTTGGTTAACTTGAATTGCTCATTAATTGTGCAGTTGCCACGTTGCTGCTAAAAAGCCTGTGGAATAGGTGATACATTAGGGAGTTTTTAAAGTCAGAATTAGTATCTTGATTACACCAAGTCAATTTCAGTTCCAACAGCTTTGGAAGGAGAAGTGGACACATGAGGACGGCCAACGAGAAACCTGTAATTTTGCTGAAACCTATTATCAGCCCAGATTTTGGACTGGCTGAAGAATACAATCCTATTGTCAAGACAAAATGAGCAAGACCTGGTGACGACCCACAGCACTGAAGCTGATGCAGATGATGGTGTCCTTCATGAATGACCATCTCTATGAAATCTGATGCAAAATTTGGACTTTCTTATGTCATAAGAATTTTTTTAATGAACAAAGTAACACAAACTAGATTTCTGTTCTCTGGTAGTGGAAAGGTTTACCAACTGTTTCATGTTAATTTTGCCTGCTGGTATGTTTCAGCTTTTTTTTATGGTATACAAACCATAAATGTCAATGTTTTATATTTGTTGGTACAGAATCTATAAATCCAATTTATAAATACAACAGAAGTTCATCTTGATCGCAGCAGACTTAAATCTTTTTTTAGAGATAAGACAACTTTATATTTGAGCATTTTAAATACATTTTAACATAGTATCAATTGTTAATTGTGGTGTTTTTATTATCTGTTTACAGGACTGGATTGAACATCAGAACACAAATCTTCACATTGAGAGCTGTAGGCTTTTAAGGAAACAGTGAGTGTTTTATGTTTGCTGCAACTGATGAACAAGTTAGGAATTACATGGGGGGCTATTTAGCAATAAATAGGAAGCATATTTATGTTTTTTTTTTTCTAGATATCCTGACTGGAATATTGAGGCTGTCTCTGTTTCAAGGTAGGACTCTACTGCCTTCAATTACAGACATTTAAGACTGACAACAAGTTTAATATACGGTTTGTGTGCCATTTGTCCATATCTGACAATTTGTCAATTATTTACAGACCTGAGCCTAAGTCAGACCACAGCAGTTCTAAGCGCCGCACACGATCTCACTCGTATTCCAGATCCCCCAGCCCGAAACGGCACCATGATTCATCGAGTCGCCGTAAACGCTCGCGATCCAGAAGCCCCAGAAGGTACCGCCGCTCCAGTCGGTCTCGGTCCCCTCGTAGGAGGACTCGTGTCAGTCCTTACAGACGGAGGTCCCGTACTCCACCGAGGAGGTCGCGGTCTCCGGGTTACAGCAGTAGCAGTAGACGCTCTCCTGGACGCCGGTCCAGCCCCCATCGTCAGCAGAGATCTAGCAGTAGTGAACGGCTGGCTAAAAAACTCATGGAATCCGGTAGTAAAAATGATTAAAATGCTATTTCTTACAATCAAGTGATTGTATTAAAACACAGTTTACTTTTTTGCATGGTGAATGAGTTGGTGTAGTAATGCACGGAATTCTTTTCTGATCAACAGCTGAGCTGTCCTCACTCACAGATAGCAGCACTTTAAAGGCTGTGGTCCAGTCCTTGGCACCTGCGCTTCTGGCTGAACTAGCCAAGAAGAAAAGTAGTTCCACTGTTTCATCTTCAAAGGGAAGCAGCATTTTGAAACGATCTGCTTCTCCTAAGAAAAGTGAATCCTTTACATCTAGCAAATCTGTCGTACCAAGTTCTTTAGAGGTATATCAATAAATGTGCTTGTTTCTGTATCACTTTACTAGACATATGACTATAATCATAAGCTTACAGTCAGTATAATTATAACATTTCTCAAACAAAAGATCAATCTGGATGTATAATTTGTCTTTTGTTTTCTCATGACCTAAAGGTCAGACCCCAGGATGCTCCTGGCACTTCCTGTTTGTTGAGAATCAAGGGTCTTCATCCAGCCACAACCAACAAAGAACTAAATGATGCTATTAAACCCTATGGCGAGATTTATACTGCCATCCTCCTCAAGGCAATTCGTGAGGTAGAAACAGAGGGTTTATTAAAAGGTGTTGTTTTTAAGGGTCAAAGTAGTTAATTATAAGAAAGTTGCTGTTATTCATCTATCTGTGAGGTCGGATGTGTGAGATACGTTGTGATGTTATCAAAATTTTGCTTTCTTTAGGCCTCAGTGTGTATGGAGAGAGAGGAGGATGCCCGAGTTTTGCTCAGGTGTAAGAACCTGAGAATTCATGGGCTGATCGTTCACGTCTCCATGGAGAACGTAAGTTACACCATCTAAGGGTTTCAGGTGCATTAGCAACTTTAGAAATTAAACTGTACAGACCTGACATTAAATTTAATGTGTGTTTCTGTAGGAATCTGATCAAGGCAGGAAGAAACGTGCAAAGACTGGAAAAACTGTTAAGTAAGTTCCAGTCCATGCAGTAACAGTTTCTACAATTAAATATGTAACACAGAATTTGTTTGAAGAAGTCCTGTGAATGTTTTCCTACCTTAATATAGAAAGGAGATTCCAATAAAGCCAACGGTTTCAGCTAAAACAGAACAATCAACCAATACCAAGAAACCTCTGCTAACCAAGGGTAAACCAAGTGACCCTAAAAAGACAGTACAGACAGCTAAAGCTAAACCATCTGCTAAGGGATCAGGTAAGTGATGACATCTGCCTTTGTGTTTTCTTCCTGGGGTCGTTTCTTTCCTCTGTAAAACATTTGTTTGTAATTTGGCAGAGACTGCAGTTGTCAAGAAGGTCATAAAGAAGGTATGATGTGTTTTGTTCTCCTGTATGTGTTTAGTAGCAGTAATAGGTTTACAGAAGTATAGTGATCTTATTAACTTTTTAACTGCTTGTTTTGGGACTGAACCTGTGTGTTATTAGCATTAGACTGTATGTCATACACTTTGTTTAACCACAGGAAATCCCTTGGAGAAAAAACATTATAGAGATTACTGATCTTCCAGAGGAAGGGGTTTCTGAGGATGACCTTGCAAATCTTGCCAAACCCTACGGCTTCATCTCAACTCCTGTCATAGCAATCACTCAGAAAAAGGTAATAACATTTAGCAGTTACACACACGCATGTATGTGTCTAAGAAAGTGTATTTGCAGTTTTTCTTTTTTTTCAGGCTTACCTGCAAATGCCTGACACGCAGGCAGCTGAAGCAATGGTGAAGGCTTTCTCTGAAACCCCTGCTAAAGTGCAAGAGAAAGAAATAACCATCAAGATGATGATGCAGCCTATCGACCTGAACTATACTGTGAGTGTGTCTCTTACCCCCTTTATCAAACGTCACATTACAAAAATGTTACACTAATGTCCTATTGTCTTTTATTGTCAAGTGAGGGGTATAAACTTGTGAAAACTAGTAGACATGTTTGAAGAGCTATAACCAAACACTTGTGCTCTTTTTCGCCCCAAAGGAGTCACTTTTCAGAGTACTGGTGGGCATGGAGAAGTCACCTGTAAGTAAAGCTGTACTGTTAAACTGGCTGTGTATATGCAGTAATTGTTGTAAATGTCTCGGATTTACCAGTGGTGTCCCCCCACCCCCAGGAAATCGTCACATTACCAGAACGTCTTCTAATCGTTGGTAATGTGCCAAAAACTCTTGAGGCAGTTAAAGAAGTAGAGATGCTAATCCAGCAGCATGGTGCCTACAAGAAGGTTTTGCCTCTGAATGGCAGGGTAAAAATCTCATTTAATCTGCATTATTTACACCTAACTTTTGTTTTCTTGGATACTGTCTCTGTAGAGACACAAAAACCATGTTTTTCATCCATGTCATTTTAATGTATGTTCTACTTATAATGTTTCATCTAATTCTGTATCTTGTATTTTCAGGTAATTTTTGAAATGGAGAGTGCTGTTAGTGCTAGAAATGTCTTTATTCGATTTTTGAAGTCTTCCTGTGTGGTCCAGAGCAACACCCTCACCTTCCAAACAGCAAAACCTCTTAAGGTAGTTAAGCAGGTTGTAGTTTTCTGTATACGTGCCACTGCCTCAACACGTTTACAGTTGTTGATGTGTTTGCGAAGGTGGTGGATAATTTAAAAACAAACTAACCATATTGTATATTTAACAGGTGAAAAAGAAACCTGTTACAAAAGGGTAAGAGGGATTTTTTTCCCAGTGGACTGTGGTTTTGGTTTTTATATTTTATACAAAAGCTTAATGTTTCTCTTTGCATTTCCTTTTAGAGCTAAACCTTCTGCTAATTCAGCAGCCACAAAGGGGAAACTTACTACCATCAAGGCTAAAAAAACAGTGTCAGCAGCAGTCTCTGCTGCTCCAGCTGATGGTACTGCCCCAGCTGACGGTACTGCCGCTGCTCCAGCTGACGGTACTGCCCCAGCTGACGGTATTGCCCCTGCTCCAGCTGACGGTACTGCCCCAGCTGACGGTACTGCTGCTGCTCCAGCTGACGGTACTGCTCCAGCTGACGGTACTGCTCCAGCTGACGGTACTGCTCCAGCTGACGGTACTGCTCCAGCTGACGGTACTGCTCCAGCTGACGGTACTGCCGCTGCTCCAGCCCTGACTGTCAGCACTACAGCAGCTGAAGCTGTTTCCACTGATGCTGATATTGTTATAGCTGACAAAGAGGAAGCCATTGCCAAAAGCCCAGGTGATGGTGAAGCCCAGTTAGATGCTGACAGTGTCACAGCAGCTTCTGGAAACCCTGCAGGTCACAGTAATGTCATAGTTGATGTGCAGAATGCAGAAACATCTGATCCTGAGAAGAAAGAGATGGGATGCTTATATGATTCTCAAACTGATGCGAAAACTGTCACAGTGACCCCAGAGACTGAATTCTCAGGTCCAACTGAAGAATCTGCAGTATCGCTCCAAGATGGATCCTTTGTTTTCAGTTTAGAATCTGTTAAAGTTGAGCCTGAATTGACATCCAAAGATGAGTCTGCAGAATCTGAAGTGTCAGCTGAGCCTGAAGCAGGACCTTCAGTTTCTACATTAGAATCTGTCATTTTGATTGAGTCTGTAAAGACAGAGCCTGAACTGACATCCTCAAAATCAACTAGCGATGCTGCAGCTGAGTCTACTAATCAAACTGAGAATTCTCCTGTAGACAATCAGAAAAGTGATGATGTTTCTAAAGAATTAGGCTCTGTGAAAGACAGGGCAGTTGTCAATGAGAAGTTGGCAGAAGACAATGATGTTGGGTTCATGCCAGACATGGAGATTGTTGCTTCAACAGCTAACAGTGAAGCAACCACATTAGAGGTCATGGAGACCCAGAGTCCAGGAGAGATGCAAGACGTGAAGATTGAGGAGCAAACGAATGACATTAAATCATCTGAACATTTTGAGACCGTGAACCCTCAGTCTAGTGACCAAACTCGACTTCTTGAAAAAACTGTCTGTGCAGTTGTTGAGTCCGATTCTGTTGGGACCTCAGATCCTGCCTTTGACTTCCCGTTGTCTTCAGATCAAAATGTCAGAGTTACATCTACCACAGTGCCTGAGTCATTTGATGACACAACTTTGGGGTTTCCTCCTGTTACGCAGGAGATTTTAAAGGCCCTTGAATTAGCAGTTCATCAGTGTCGCTTGCAGTCTTCATTAAAACGTGCTGAGGAAGAAGCCAAACAAAAAGCAGAAACAGACAAAAAGGCTGCAGAAAGAGCAACCAGCAAGGTCCCATCAAGTTCCAAGAAACCCTCCTCATCAGAAAAATGTGCTCCAACAGTCAAAAAAACCACCAAAGCTGAGAGCAAAAAACAGTCTGTACAGCCTGAGAAGGATAAAAAGTCTCAGACCTCAGGATCGAGAAGCAAACATGTGGACACTGTATCTTTAGAGAAGGAGGCAGCTTCTAGGTACAGGAGCAGGGGAAACTCTGAAGATGCTGATACGTCAACCAGGCGTGGAGGATCATCGGGGTCATCCTCCTGGAGAAGCAGGCAGGAATCTAGCCCATCATCAAAGAGAACAAGAGGGCAAGATGATGATCGCAGGGTGAGAAAGATCAGATCTTTTAATTTAGTTCAAATAGTTGAGATAATTTTGCTGTCATGTTTTGGTCTAATTTGTATAATTTCTATTTATATAGAATCACAGCAAAAGCTCACAGCCCTCAAGGAGTCACTCAAAAACAAGGACAAATGAAAAGGTATTGGTCACTGGAAATATATGTTTCTGTCTGTCTGATATGTTGCTAAATGGGTATTTGATCTTTCTAGGCAAAAGATGAGAAGAAATTGTCTGACGAACCATTTCCCTTTAACTTTGATGAATTTGTGACTGTTGATGAAGTAGAGGATGAAGCAGAGGACACTGTGGCCTCAAGCTCAGAGTCTTTAGCCAAACCAGAAGATGAGTCTAATCCCATTTCTACCATCTTTCCCACTGCAAAGTCACCAACAGCAGATATCCCAAAACAAACGAGACGCTCTAGATCCACAACTAACAAGACTAAACCTTCTGAAGTTATTAACTCAGCAGGCAAAATGAAAACAAAGACTGTAGGCGCACCATCAGTGGCAGAGGATGTAGTGTCTCAAACGCAGGAAGAACATGGGCCTCAGAAAGATAACCAGAATGAAACAGTTGTGATGGGAAGTGTTGTTGTTGAAAGTGGGACAACTGAGCCTTGTACTCTCACAGAAACTTCAACATTGGGGCTTATCTCTGTTGGTGCTGGTGTAGAGTCTTCGTCAATCATGGAAGAAACCATAAACATTGGACCCTCAGACCAACTTAAGCAAATACAACCTGTTTCTTTGTCCCCTGCACAGAATGAAAGCTGCCTGGCAAATTGTTTTGAAAATAAATCAGAAAATGGCCATATTGAACTGTCTGAAACTTCTGCTGCAGACATAGAAAACAAAGATGAGTTGACTGTGATCTCTGAACTTGCTTCCCATGATGCAATGGTGACTCTTGATGAAGTCGGTGAGGAGGACTTTGTTGACCAAGCAGATGAGGAACAGCAGTTAAAGGCTGATGATGTGTCTGAGGCACTTATGACTGTTGATGAAGTTGTTGGAGATGATGAAACTGGGAGTGAAGAATACCCGCTGGACAAAGAACTTCAGGGTCTTGTCACACTTGATGAGATTGTTGAAGAGGAGGAGGAGGAAGAGTTTGATTCATTTAACCCTGAGGTCAGTTTTTCAAGTCTAGTTAAGTTTTCAGAAATCCAGTTTGCGTTTCAGCTTGGATATTCCTATTTGTTACCTGCTTTTCCTAGTGTTAAGTGTCCTAAGCCTGTAAGTTATACCATTAATTGTTTTGTGGTTGTAGGTTGTGTCAGCTGTTCATTTCTTCAATGTTGACTTGCCCCTTTGTTTCTAGACCCTTGTTACCCTGGATGAGGCCGAGGGTGATGAAGAGGAGATTGAGGAAGTGAAGCAGAGTGAAGTCAAGCCTTCCAGCCCCAACATCACTACACCAGCCAGTTCGCAGGAGCCCGTAGACTCTCTCAGACAAGAAGAGGAAGCCTCTGACTTGGAGGAGCTCCGTAAGATGAACTTTGTAACTGTGGATGAAGTAGGGGAGGAGGAAGAGGAGCAACCAGCCAGTGAAGAAAAAGAAGTAAAAAAGAGATCTACAAGGGCCAGAAAGAGAACAAGCCAAACCCCAGGTGAGTGATGGTTGGGTCCTTATTAATGTGTTTCTCAGAGAAAGTGTTATATGATGTTATAAGTGCTGTTGTCTTCGTAGTGAGGAGATCTACAAGAGGTAAGAGAGGGGCAGCAAACAGTGAAAAAGAGGCAGATGATTCTGAGAGAAGTGCAGAGGGGGAACCAGCAGTGACTGTCTCCACACATGAGAGTCCTCCTTCAGCTGTGGACCCCACTGATCTTAATGTTAAACCAGAATCCCAGAAGGCTGAAACTGTAAGCGCTGCAGATGCATCAAGCACAGAGCTCGTCTCTTCTGGGCCAGAAGAGGAGCAGACCAAGATCAAAAGTGATGAAAGCAGCAGAAAGTCAGAAAGAGCAATTGCAGAAATGCCTGTCGCTGACAAAACAGTAACCAAAGGTATTTCAGAGGACTTGTTGGAATAGATGGGATAGGTCGTGGCTCTGGCATGTAGACGATCATTCTCATAGAAACCTAATTAGTTTACGAAAGACATTTTATTAGTTCTGTTAAGGAGCCAGTAAGATTTATTAGTACCATTTTGTTTTCTAACCTGTTAATTTGTTCTTGATGACTTCTGTGTCTGTCAGCAGAAGAGTCCAGAAAAAGGCGAGAGAGAGAGCAAAGACAGGAACCTGAGGCCAAGAAAGTTCGTTTACTTTCCCCTGTAATTAAAGACTTCACCTTGCCCCCGTTTATCCCAAACAACCCCATTGGTAAGAGACTCACTACAGATAGTTGGTTAATATCAGCACTATCCTGTTTTATGTAAAAAATAAAATTTGTTTTTTGTGAGATGTGATGATAGTTTTGTGATGAAGGTACGTTATGCAGGTAGGTTGAGTGCTGTCATTAAATGGCATTGTTTAAAGTGTTATTTCAAGATGTCTCGCTTCTGTTTTTTGGAACCTGTTTGTTTTGTAGGGGTTGACTTTGTGGTTCCAAAGACGGGTTTTTTCTGCAGACTCTGTTCTCTGTTCTATGGCAATGAAGAAACTGCTAAGAACAGCCACTGCAGTAGCCTGCGGCATTACCAGAACATGGAGGTACATGTTACAACAACATTAAGTTACTGCTGCTATAAAAAATTGCATATGTAAGGTGTATATAAAAGTGAGTATTTAAAAGTAACTATTTCTTAACGGTAATCAAACCAGCATTATTTATTCTAAATAAGCTATTATACAAGAAAACACATCTGTAATGGATTTTCATAAAAACGTACATGGTCAAATGTTTTTGTTGAGTGCTAGTTGTCTTCATTGCTGAAATTTTGTTGTAATTTCTCTGTTCTCCAGAAATATTATAAGAAGCTCAAATCCCAACAACAGGGTGGTGGATCAACACAGAAGGCGTCCAGTCCAAGTTCTACATCTGAATAATCCTGAAACAGTTCATTTTTGTACTGTGTTAATAAATGGGTCCAAGAATTTTTGTTGTAAAATTGTATTAATTTTTCTTGTTTAGAATGACTTACATTGGCTTATGCTAAATAAAGAGAATGCTTAAGGTGCTCAAAAATGTGTCTGTATCTCAATGTGTAAAAAGTCTAGAATGGTCATATAACGGAAGGGTAGGGGATCGTTTCCAGAAACATTTCAGACTAAACTGCACGTTCAGTCTCTCGTCCTGACAGCATCACTAAATGTTCTAAATACATGTATATAAATGTGTATCTTCTGTGGGAGGCACAGCACCATTCAGTGTTCATCCAGTCATTGCATTCGGTCTGAATGTGATGATGGGACGTTCAACTTGCCTGTCAAACTGTGTATGTGTTCGTGTTTTGGAGGAATGTGTTGTGTAGTATTGTTTGCCTCTAAAATTTTATCCTATCTTTAAAGAATGTGATGATTTGTCAAGTGGTGTTTGCAAAAGCTTTTATTTCTACATTACGAATTTGTCACACTGGAACACTTCATTTCATTTTTATGAGGTATTAGTTGATGTCAAAGCGCATCATGTTTATAAGAATTCATCACAGGACTCCAGAATCGTCCTGCACCAGTTGGAGTTCACATCTGTGTAAAGGTTTTGGACTTTCCAACTTCATTGTAGCATTTGTCATATGATAATTGCTTACCTGTCGAACAGGTTACTTGTTTGGCAACAACAAAAAGGTTTTCAGGTTTGGTTTCTTCCCTTCGTGTGTTAGAAACTGAAGTTGTAAAGTTCCACATTTTTAAAATGGAACGCAGGAGTGTCTTTCTACAGCACATACAGCAGTTCAGGTGTCATGCAAACAAAAATAAAGCTGTGTGCTGTGCTTTATTTAGCTTTTGTTATATCTGTCATAGAGGTGTATTGACACTAGCTTATCCGTGCACATTTGAACAAACTTAAGACACAATAGAATAGCAGAAGACTGTCCTATGATGTTTAAGAAAACACTGTACAATAAGCACATCTTTAGATTCATTGATTTTATTTAGAGTATAAGACAGAATAAATCAATAAAAGATTAATACACACGAGCACAGAACTGCAGACGACATTTACTTTAAATGTTTAAGCTCACTGTTCACATGACTTCACAATATGCATCATACTAAAGGAAAAAAGGTGCGTTTAATTGTAGATTATTATAATTCTTTAAAACATTTTCTTTATTCCAGGAATTTATTTTCTGTTCCAGGACGGAATAGCAGTCTGGCGTGGTGCAACCCCACCTGGACAGGGAGTGAAGTGAGTGCTTGTTTGTAAGCAAACCTGAGTGGTTTTCAGACAGACAAAGCAGAATTCAACTCTGCACCGATTGCAGATGATATTCTTACATCCTGTTGTGTCGTGCTCCACAAGATTACCACAAGTAGGACAAGCTCGCATGGAGGGACAACTTACATTATTAACTTGAGGAAGTGTTACATTACGACATTTTGACAACTTTTCAATGTCTGGATTGATGCAGCCGAAGTTGTCGCAGCGGTCAGAACGAGGGCCTGGACCTTTCCACTTTCCCATGCACTGCCAGCAGAACTGAAACGTCTGACCCATCTCAGCTGTGCAGATAGTGCACACAACACAGAGGTTGGTTAGTTCAGCTCTCTCAACAAATGTCTGACAGCCAGGACACTGCAGGTAAATGAGAAAGGTAAAGATTAGTTTAGGAAAGGAAACATACTGGCTATAGAAGTATCTTTTTTACTATAACTCTACATGACCTGCATGTTACAGTTCATTTAGGGTATTTCTGATGCACAGTATGCAAGTTACACACTGTTTTGTGTTCACAGTACTCAGCTGCGGCCAGAGCAGCCATGGTTTCTTCAAAATGGGTCTGTTCCTCATGCGTCAGCAGGGCCAGCCGCCGGACCTCCACGTAGGGCCACTCTGCATTACACTTCTGTGTTGTTCCCTCTTTAAGCGCGGGACACATGAACTTGTACTGCCCCTGACAATAACAGTGCTTTAAATACAGTGCTTTAACTTCATACAGTGCTTTAAATACAGTGCTTTAAATACAGTGCTTTAACTTCATACAGTGCTTTAAATACAGTGCTTTAAATACAGTGCTTTAAATACAGTGCTTTAACTTCATACAGTGCTTTAACTTCATACAGTGCTTTAGCTGTAACGCTGCTTTGCTGAAGATAAGACTGTGTCTTCATTTGAAGAAGAATAAATGTTACCTGGTCAAGCAGACTGCGACACCATCCAGTGAGTGACTGTGGGGTGACGGCATGACCACATGACATCTCAGCTCGAAGAGTCTCTGGGTCATCATCAAGAGCTGAAGTACAGTTCATCTTATTACACATATATACAGATAAAGAGATAAAAGCATTCCCAAAACATCATTTATTTACGCTTTGCTGTGCAACCCATTGAAGCCCAGTTTCCCTAGTAACTGCTTACGACCGTCACATGACATGAGAGTTTGAGATTAAAGTTGAAATAAAACAGACACGTTGTACAGTCACACACGCACTTATATCATCCTGACGCGATACAAACTTCAGCGTCGCGTCGTTCGCGTCGTAGCGCTTTTCTTCCCGCTGATCCGTCATTGTTGATTCCGCGGCTGCAGGTTGAAATGACGCTGATATTGACGCTCTTTCTTTCTTTCTTTCTTTCTTTCTTTCTTTCTTTCTCTTTCTGCTGTATCACGTGATTTCTCCGCTGATGTTGATCTGCTGTGTGTATTTGTGTAACGCAGTTATTTTTATTTATGCATTGTAATTATACTATTTCCTGTAATAAAAAGACTTTAGTTGTATTTATATTTGTTAACACAGCACCGGTGGTCATGTCATCAATACTGTTGATGTGCACTGTACCTTTTTCACACCCATCTAACCAAATAAAGATGTTTATCACTATAAATTTAAATGATGACATGATAGCAGTTGTAATTGTAAGAATCAGTTCTTCTTGATCTAATCTTTAAATTTTACGGTGGTGTAACAAAGTTCATTTCAACATAAACAGTTAATTTAGACGCTGCCATGCGCAACACATTTGACGTGTTACCCGACAAATGATTTCTTACAGTGTACAAGTATAATTCTGTGATATATTATAATAATGTGAATATCGATGTGAAATTCTGAATCTGTTTTTATTGAGGACAGCAACACCTGCCCACAGCAAAGAGAAAATGAAAGTCATACATCCATCATATTATTGCTGGACATTGACTCGACAGAAGTTCTCTTGAAATGGGAAAGATTTACCAGATTATCGTGGTTGGAATAAAAGGAGAGAAGAAAACAGTCGATGTTGCCAATTCACAGGAAGAATTCAACAATACGACTGTCCTGCAGTTCAAGAGGAAACTTGCAGAAAAACTGCCGGGTCAAGCAGGTTAGATGAAACGCTACTGTTGTACAATAAACTACTGTTAAACAATAAAAATGAACAACAAACGCAACATACTGCGTTAAACATATCGCAAAATATCTGCGTGTTTTTCTGTGGTTAAAGTTTTCGCTGTTGTTTCACCACTAGGCGATGATCTGTCGTCGTTGAGACTGCTGTACACAGACAAACAGCTGGACGACAATGACACGTTTTCAGACCACCGCATTGAGGAGCGCTCCACTCTCTTCGTGGTCTTGCGTCTGCCCGGAGGTTTTTAAACCACACTGAAAGAAGAAGTCTACAATGTCTCGACGACATTCATTTTCTCAGACAATATATTCACCTCTGCATTATTGTTAGTGCGGTATTGCTATTGTTAGTTTGTTGTCGTTTGCTGTTGTTGTGTAAGTGTGAATGATGGGCTTTAACTGGGTTATAAATGTCACGTGTTTCTCTCTGATGATCATGTTTTTGCAGTCTCTTCACTTTTGATTGTTTTGTGCTTTTTGGTGGACAAGCTTATTCACAAAAGACGTCGGTGTATTCAAGTTCAGTGTAATAAAAATGCGAACAAACAGATCTGGAATAAATCTGTTTTCATTTACAGTCTGAACAGTTTCTCTTGTGACTTTAATAAAATGCTATTTCACTCCAAAGCGAAAGTAAAACTGTAACTTGCCATTTGCCTTGAAGGCTGAATTTCTAGCAGGATGTGTCGATAATCGCCTCATTGTGAGAAGACTTAAATCGACTATAAATCCCAGCAGGAGAGTTTCATCTGAAGTTTGGTCTGAAGTTTGGTCTGAAGTTTCATCTGAAGTTTGGTCTGAAGTTTGGTCTGAAGTTTGGTCTGAAGTTTCATCTGAAGTTTGGTCTGAAGTTTCATCTGAAGTTTGGTCTGAAGTTTGGTCTGAAGTTTCATCCGAAGTTTGGTCTGAAGTAAGTTGTCATGCGCTGTTTGTTGGTGTATTTACATGATAAATATCTAAACATGGTCGGAATAGACTTTATTTTTAAAGCATTCAGTCAATATGTGACTAAAGGTGACAGTTTTTATGTAAATATCAGTTCACTTTGGATGAGAAAACCAACGTAATTTAAGCGAACTACGACAAAACCAAAAGTCAAGAAGAATCATGACAACCTCCAAACTCTCAACCGACCTGCTCCGGATTCACGAAAAGTGGGTAAATTTCATCAACACAGACAGAATTAACTGCGATAATGGAAATGAACTGCGTTAACCTCATGAGTCCCGGCTGACTCTGAATCTGTTCATTCAGGAACCAGGTTTCTCTATATAATGGGCTGAGAAATCAAGGCGCCACCTGCTACCTGAACGCAGTACTGCAATGCCTGTTCATGACCCCAGAGTTCAGAGATGCAGTGCAGAGGTTTTAGTATTTATTACTGATGCTATGCTTTTACAATAAGCTATGTTCACTAATAGTAATAATAAGTTGTTGTTGATTACTTTAGTTATGAGAAAGTCCCTGAAGACTGTAGTGAAGAAAACCTGTTGCTGCAGCTTCAGAAGGTGTTTACACAGCTTTCAGTAAATGTAGCCACAACTAAAGGAATAACCAGAAATCTTGGCATAAGAAATGGTGAGTTAATAAAACACAAGTTATTTATTTACAGTCAATAAATGTATAAAGACATTAAGTAACGTTTGAAGCTAAAATAAGCTATTTCAATTAACAGAACAGGTTAAATGTGCAAAGCACACAACAGCTATGAAGAAATGTAATTTTAACCAAATAATATAACAATTTGAATGTATTATGAACTAATATTGTAGTAGTGTGTTGTTTTCATAACTGTGTATTGATTTTCCCTAAATCCTCAAGTTTTTGAGCAACAAGATGCAGTGGAGTATTACCGAAAACTGTTAAAAGCAGTGGGGCCACACATTTCTGAGGTATTTGTCTCTTGAGTTTGATTTGAATAAAATCCTGCACATTTAGAGTATTCAGAGAATTTAGTCTCATTATAAGTCTCTGTTATCATCATTCTAAAAAAGTAATTATATTATGATATATTGCCAAAGGTGGATTCCCTTTAAAATGCTGTAATACTTGTTGCAGGTATTTGAAGGTAAAATGAACAACATAACAAAGTGCACATTGTGTAACAGTATCAGCAGGAAAACAAACTCCTTCATCTCAATACTTCTGCCCATCAGGAGTTCAAGTAATGAGCAGAATATAGTGGTAAGAAATCATACCCAGCACATACACTTAACACACGTGTTTCTGCCTCCCACCAGCATTTTATTCACCTATTTTTATTTTGTTTTATGCTTGAAGAATGAAGGTCTAGAGACCTTCTTTAAACATTCACGACTAGACCAGGACGACTGGCTGTATTGTGACAGTTGTGACCAGAAAACAGAAACAGTGACTGTGAGTGATGAAGGCAGGAGAGGATGTTCATTCTTTACGCTTGATTACTGAACATGAATGAATGCAGTGTTTCACAACATACACAACCGCTTCATTTCTCACCCTCACAGTGGAGTGAAATGGAGGCGTGTCCTGCTGTTCTTACTCTTCAGCTGAAGAGATTTGACTTTGATTACATGCAGATGAGATTTGTGAAGAATTCATGTGCTCTTGATGTGCCTTTAATTCTGCATATTGAGGTACTGCTAATAAATCTGCTCAAGGTGCTTTTATAAAACTGATTTTTATCTGATGTTTTTAAACTGCAATTTGCTTTCAGAATAACACATATCATCTATATGCTGTTATCAACCATATGGGTGGATACAGTAGTGGACACTATGATGCTGTCATCAGATCTTATCAGAATCAGAAATGGTACCGTTTTGACGACAGCATCGTTACAGAGGTACGTAAACAGATATCTGAATATAACTGAGATTACAATCGTTTTCAATGGAGGTCAGCTGAGTTCATGTTTATATGACCCTCTTGTTTTAGTCAGACGCATCGCTGCAGGGGTGAGTGTGGGGATGAATCATCTCTCTCTCTGTCAACAAGTGTTCTTTAAATAACTGAATGCTTTCTTTAAATAACACTCAAACACTTTGAATAAAAGTATCAAAGTGCCACTTTTTTTTTTTTGACAGCTCAAGGCTCCCGTACATGTTGATGTACAGAAAAGGTAAGTTAAAAAGAAACACTAGAATGAAAAATCTTTTTCAAACAATTGTTTGTAAGAGTCAATAAAAAATGTAACATTCATTTTGCAGAACAAAAGTTGAGTAAAACCGCAGTTTTGAGCCCAACAGGCAGCGATACAGAAATCCATCTGAGGGTTCTTCTGTTAGGGTCACACACCTCTGAGAAAAGTTCAGTAGGTAATCTCATCCTTCATGGGGAGAACTACCCAACGCTGTCATCAAAGAGTTCAGAGACTGTCATCAAAGAGTCCACAGCACAGACAGTTGGAAACCACACTGTAGTGGACACTCCACATCTCTTTTCTCTCACACCGGTAAAGTGGGCCAAAGAAGTGGAGAGATGTGTCACATTATGTCAGCCGGGCCCTAATGTGATTCTCTGGGTGACACCAATATCCAGATTTAGTGAACATCAGCAAGGTCTTTTTAACAACATTAAAAAGCGACTGGGTTCAGCGGCTACAAAGCACATGATGATCATCTTTACAAATGGTGAAGAGCTTGAAAGTCTTGAGCAAACCATTCAAGAATTTATCTCCAAACACAACAAAATCAAAAAAGTGGTTTCTAGATGTCAGAAGAGGTATTGTGTCATTGACAGCCGCAATCAGACACGAGCCTCAGAACTGACTCAGCATCTCTGCAAGATAGTAACAGAAAACAGACACAGCTACTGGAGCTTCAAAAAGACAATTAGAAAAGCAAAAACAAATGTCCTTAAAAACGTAACACTGTCCTGCATCAGTACATCATAAAGAGGTTTAAATTCTTGCAGACAAAAGAAATGAAATCTAACTTCTGTGAACAGAGTACGTCACTGAATGAATCTGTCACTCATATCTTGTTTACAAAACCAATAACTTAATATCAGCCACCCAGACTTAATTCATAAATTATTTCAACAATCACTTGTTGATTTTAGTTGTTATCAAATAAAGAACAGTCAGAAAAGAGACAACAGAATTTTGTATTGTTTGTCAGCATTTCTTAAATCAAACTCCACATCAAAAGACCAGGAGACATGCAGAGAGGTTGTGATACGTGTGCTGAATGAAGTGAGACTTTTGCACTGAATCACAGACAGAACTGTAAGTCATTGTGTTTAACAGAGTGAACAGTTAATAATTCATGTGGGTAATGTTCAATTGTCTTTTTGATGCACTTTGTTTCACTTACATTCTCAGATTATTTCAATCAGTCAATTTATTTAATATTTCATTTGCAAACATTGGCAAATTTAGTTGGGTAACATTTAAAAATATTCATTCAGAAATATTCATAATAATATATAACAACAGTTGTAAAATGAATGTATCACAATTATTATATTGAATTACATGTTAAAAATGTTGAATAGTTGGTGACAATAAAGGTGCTATAACTCGCTGATTTTTTTTAACAAGACTTTACAAAGTAATGCATATTACAATAAGAATGTTTTAATAGTTGTTTTACTGTGTAATGATGATGGGCTGTGATTTCTGCCCTCATATTCTCCAGGACAGAATATGAACAAAGTTCTGATGCAGCTGTTTAAAATGTTATTTTCTGAGGCTAATACAGAACTGATTGTATGTTTTCTCATGTGTACTGTGTCGTTTGCAGTCTCAGATCCTCATAAACCCAGAAGTGCAGCTCAGTGTTATGCTGCTGTGTCCATTTACCCTGAAGCAGTACATCCTCTTAACTTTCTTCCTGTGCTCTTCATATTTCTCAATATTTCAGTAAATTAATCAGACATTTTTCCTCAGTTCTTAAATTGCATTCAAATATTTATAATTATGTTAAATGTGAGGTATGACTGTTCACATTTAATAGCATGCATGACATTTTTAAACTCCAGCAAAGAAACATGATCCCTGAGTTGTAAAAAAACACAAATAGTTTCTTATATTTCTAATATAATACAGAGAACAGATGAGATTCTGATGAGTCTCAAAGCCCAGGGAAGAGGTAGAAATATTTAGATAATGTTGTTCTTTCTTTGCATGGCATTTGTCGTGGATGTTTCTCCTTAAACTTCTTAAGGACCTGTTTCATAAATAAAAATATATTACTACAAAACTAACCACACTCACACACCAACATAAAACAGTTTAAAAAATGTATAAATATATAAATAAAAAATAGTTTAAGATATTACCACTACCCAAACACATCTTACATTAACTTAAAGAATTACAAAGTTAAATGACAAATAATCCATTAATAAATATTTTATAAAGTTACTCTTGTTTTTTTATGTCTTATTTTGCAGAGCATAAAGTGAACCAGAAATTAACTGCGGTTGCATGCCTTCTGTAGTAAACTTAAAAATTTAAAATACACTTTTTAAATTTAAAAAAAAATGAAAAAATGTAAATGTAATTTAAATTTGTAATTTAAAAAATGCACACAAATTAAAAATACATTTAAAAATACATTTTCAATGAAAAAATACATGTCAATAATTCAATGTGAATTTGCCTTTCTGAAGAGCTCCTCAATGTGATCTTGATGGGCATTCTGGTTAAATATTTCCACAATATCCCGGAAAAAATCTGAGCCTTTCTCTTCATTCCTGTATGACACAGTATCTGTATAAAAAATACACATGTATTATATAACAGCACATTGTGTAAATCTAATCTGTAACACCTTAAAGAAATATAGATTCAATATTCAGTAGCAATGTATGTCAGTACATAAACATTATACTGTTCTTTATTGTGAACCATGTAACATTATAGAATAAGTGATGTTAGGAGAGTGGAATCAGGGAAGGATTGTATACCTGGAGTACAAGATCTGAGACAGCAGAAGTCTTTCTCACGGTGCTCTGATCCTCTGTTTTCTGGCACACTGTCCTCGACATCCACGTCGCCTTTCTTACCTATAACATGAGCTGCTAATACACATCGTACTGCAGATATACGTGTTTAGCTGAACACCCTGTGTTCTGATGCTAACTAATACAGTAGTTACAACAGCATGAGAATATTAACTGGTTTGCTGAAACTAACACAAATAATAAGTTCAAACCCTGTCAGTGTGTAACTCACCCCCCCGACAGGCCTGGATGAGGATAATTTTTGGCTTGTCTCGCAATCCAGCACAGTTTAGAGTGTTCAAGCTTTCAAAAATGTCATCTATGGAAAACATGTCTCCTCTTCCATCTACAGTAGAAACCCCACAGATCCCACGGGCATTTCCATGAGACATGAAGACCACAAAACAGCTGTCTGACTGGACATGCTCCTCACGCTTGGCAAAGTGTTTCATAGCAGAAGTCATACCCTGAACATCAAACCATCAGTTTCACACTGCCTTATTCTATAGCTGTGTGTGTATCAGTGTATTCTCTGTGCTGTGTGTGTAT